>JASAMX010032099.1:55000-72450 GCA_030248175.1 Microlaimidae sp. YZB2_3 | reverse complement strand
TATCAACGAATTTTTTTGTTTTTTAAGGCATTTGTCTATTCTGCGAGACAAGTTAAAAGTTGTAAGCCCACTGATTTTTTTGACAAAAAACCAAACCGATCTTAAGAAATCAGGTTTTGATCTTTAAGAAATTTAATAATCGCATCTGAAATAATGCTTTTCATAATTTTGCAACATTGGCACATCAAGGATATAGGACGGTAATTGCCACACTCACAGGTCAAACCTTTTTTAAAAATAGGTACTATAAAAATATTTTTCCATTTATTAGGTAATTCACCTTTTTCAAGAGAAAACTCAAAAAATCGCTCAAGAGGCATTGCGATTTCTACCGCTAAACTCTTTAAAATATATGCAGGTAAGCTATCAGGTGTTTTAGAAAACTTGCTGGGGAGATTTTTTAGTTTTTTAACCACAATTTTTACCAGAAAAAGAACTATGGTAAGGTTTTTTTCGGTTTGTAGCTCGAAATCAGTGAAATAACCATCCTCAGAAGTATATGTCGAACTAAAATAATTGTTAAAAGCTTCACACATTTCTTTTTCATGAGTAATTATTAATCCATTGTTTAGTTTTATAGGCCTTATAGTTGCAGATTTTGCTTTAAGTTTTTCATTTGCAAATTTATAAAAACTATTAATGCAGCCATTAGTAAGAAAATTTTCTTCACGGACTTAATAAAATTTCTTAAGTTCATTTTTGTAATTTTTATTACACGTTTTCCACAATTTTTTGTGCAGATTGGACATTTTACTTTTTTATAAAACTTTGTTTTTCTTTTTTGTAAGTCGGTTAATTAATTAATTAATTAATTTAATTAATTAATAATTAATTAATTCAATAATAATAGTCGGTTAATTAATTCAATTAATTTTTGATGATTTGGTTTTTTGAGTGGAACAAATTTATTTATACAAGTTTCAATTTTGTTGCAAAAAACTGCGTATAAACTTTGTACCGAATGATTATTTGACATAAACTCGGATTTCCAGTCAACTTCACTAAAAATTTTATTTCATTTGAAAATTATTAGCCTTTTTAAAGTTGTAAACTCTTTTGCTACACTTATCTGTGGGCTTTTTAATAGGACAATTTACATGAAATTTTATACTTAACTGGTCGCACGTCGTGGTAAAAGGCTTAGTGTCGAATAAATAAAAATAATATCGTTTTGTTTAGTTAAATAAGATCCAGTGTGTTTCCGCTTATATGTGTTGGAAAATTTACAACTTGTTGGAAACCATTTTCAACCACAGTGTTTAAAAAACATATTATGCGACATGCAATTACTTGTAACAGGTGTTATTTTCCAGTTGATATGAGGTATGTTAATATCCCCGACTAGAATTGTAGGAAAAGGAACCTTAGAAACTTCATATCAATTAAACCTTAGATTTAATTAATTAATTAATTTTGTCTGACAAAAGTATTCGGCTATCAAACGCTCCGATTATGATGTGTCCAACGGTAATATTTTCATTGTTTACTGGTTGTTTTATTTTGAGATATAATTCTATGAATATAAAACTCAAAAAACTGTTTTTGGCCATTTGAAAAATTTAATTCATTCAGTTTTTGTTGTAAGCTTATGGAAAGTTAAATAAAAATAGGGGGCAAATTTTAGATGTGGTTTGGAGTAAAACCTAATTCAGAACTTTAAGAAAGTTCTGATTTGATTCGAAAAACCACATATTGAACCGTCTCTTTAAATTCAGCCTTAAGAAAAGATCCATCAGATATGTAGCTCAGTGGCCAAGAAGGTTCAGCGTAGGGCTCAGACCCTCTGAATTAAAGGTTCGAGTCTCACCGGGACAATACGTCGATAAAATTAATTTTTTTTTAAAATTTATAGTTTTTATTAAAAAAGTGTTTAGTATTCAAGATACGCTAAATCGAAAATAAAAAATAGAAGATTTTTAATAATGAATTTTATTAATGTATTGTATTTTTGGCATGTATTTATTTCATTGAAGTCGTTTGATGATTGTAGACGATAACGATTTAAAAAAATATCAAAAATTGAGTCAGGAGGTCAAATTGCTTAAGTAAAAATTAATTAAAAAAGGTTTACCGTCAAAATCTAACTGGTGCTCTACCTTAAATCTCCGTTTATTCAACTTCTGGGCCTATTTCATAAAATCTTTGTTGTTGTAGATTAATAAACGCATTTATATTTTTCTTATTTTATTAACTAAAAAAACTACGTACATAACTGTATTGTATTTCATTGTATTGTATTTTTATTTCGTCTACGACTGGGACATACATAAGCAATAGACACATTGGACTGATTTTGTATGCATCAAGAAACAAAAGACTAGTCATAAGATAAATAAAATACATTAGGTAGAACAACACAGTTATGACGAATTTTACTGAAAGTTATCGTCTTAGATATTAATTTTGTCTGACAAAAGTATAGTGCGATCGAAAGCTCAGATTATGATATATCTAACGGTAATAATTTCATTGTTTACCAGTTGTTCTATTTTGAGATATATTTCAATTAATTTAAAGCTCAAAAAACAGTTTTTAGCCATTTAAAAAATTTGATTCATTCAGTTTTTTCCGCAATTTTATAGAAAGTTAAAGGAAAATAGGGGGCAACTTTTAGATGCGGTTTGAAGTAAACCGTAATTTAAAATTTTAAGAAAATTACAAAAATCGATGTTTTTAAATAAAAAATGAAATAAAAAAAATCCTGAATTAGTTTTTTAATTAAATACAATTCAAAGTATTGATTAGACTTGTGTCTAACTATTTTCAAACTTTTATTAAAATCTGAGTGAATCAAATTTTTTAATTTTTGTTTAATTTTTTTTAAATTCACGCCGAGAAACAACGTTTTGAACCATTTCTTTAAATGTCTTTTAAGTGAGAAATCTAAGGTGACTCCGTAGCCGAGTGGTTAGTACGTTGGGCCTCGCTCCTTGGGATCGAGTTTTTGCTGGGCCATATTTTTAACGTCAAAAAAACAATTTTTTTTTAAAATTTTTAGCTTTTTGATTAAAAAAGTGTTTTATTATTCAAGATGCGACGATGAAAATTGAAAATGAAAAAAGGAATATTTTTGGTAATAAAATTTATTAATGTTTTGTATTTTTGACATGTATTTTATTGATGTTATTTGATGATTGTTGACGATAACATTTTTTACAGAAAAACAAATGTCAAAATTTGAATCAGCAGGTCCAATTACTTTAGTAAAAGTTAATTTGTAAGGATCTGCCGCCAAAATCTAACTGTGGTGTTCTACCTTAAGCCAAAAAACAGCCCAACAACCACTTCTGTACCATTAGGATTCACGACTCCAATGGAAATAAAATCAATTGGCACCATGAAACAAAATTGGCTGAAGTATTTCAAGATTTGCAAAAAATATTTACATATAAATATAGCATTTAAATAAAATTATATAAGAACATTGGAATTTACAAAATTTACAAACTTGTAAAAAAATTGAACGTAATTTTATTAATTAACTTTTTAATGAAAAATAGAGAAGAAATAATATACGTTGATCAATTTACAATTACAAGTAAATTTTAAGAAATAGGACATTGGGCCAATCCACCGTCAGGAAGTTTATGTGTCCGCGCCTAACTGTACCCCTTCAAGCTAATTTATGTGTGATAATTTGTTGAGGTTTGCGCATTTTCATATTTTGGCACTATGTTTGGTGAAAAAATTAACTGTGCGACCAACTTAGCCGCGGATAAAAAGATAATTTTGTGGTGTACTGGACTGGCAGTACCATTTTATACATAATAATCGCCTATTGTAAAATAAAATTGTCTTCTTGCCTACCTTATATGTCTGTTGTTGGCTGGTTGTGATTGTTGTTGCTGGTGTCACCGGCGGTCTTGGATAAGAAGCGGGTCTTGGAAAACTAATTAATCCTCTTAGACAATTTTGTCTAAAAAACGCTGCAAATCCGCAAAAGTTATTCCACGTCAGTGCTGCAGTGTGTTAAACTCCGCGCCCCGCTTCTGCGTTACAGAGTGTAACACACTGCAGCACTGACGCGGAATAAATTTGCGGCGGAAGGAATTCCAAAGGGTTAATGCGTGTTATTGGCTTTAAATAGTTTGTCAGATTGGAAAACTGCGTGATCGTATCCTGTTGGGGATGTGTCAATGAGCGCTTGGCAAAAAATTATTCCCCAATAAACGTGAAGATCTCCTATTTTAGCTCCTTCCACTTTCATTTGTCTAGAATAGAACATATAACCACAATATACGAATAGTACACCCGCCATATGAGGACCTTAAAGTTATAACGTGATCAAAATAATTTGCAAACGTTTATTTTATATAATCGAGTCAACTTTGGTAGAACCTCTGCCAAGCAAAGGTAAATTTATTTTATATAATCGAGTCAACTTTGGTAGAACCTCTGCCAAGCGAAGGTAAATAGTGCAAATTTATTTTTAAAATTGAATAAAATCAACAAAAATAATACAAAAATTATTTTACAAATTGTCATTAAAATAAAATATTAATATAATTTTACTAATTTTTTTAAAATTAAGTAAAATCAGGGGTCGTATGCTGAAGGTTTAATCCGACTTAATGTTAATCTGAGATTAGCGATTGTCGACACACAGTAAAGATACTAGCAGTATGAATTAGATAATCTAGTTTAACGAATTTAATCTGAGATTAAACCTAATCTCAGATTATATCCTTACTAACTGGAGATTAAATTGTTAATTTATGCAAATTTTTAAACCACCTCCTGGAGGTGGATTAAAAATTTGCGGGTTTTTCCCGCTAATCTCGGATTAGTGGCGATTTAATCTGAGATAAAGTCTATTAACTCCATTAACCTAGATTATTTAATCAATACTGTTAGTATGTTTACTGTGTGTCGACAATCGCTAATCTCAGATTAATTTTAAGTCGGATTAAACCTTCAGCATACCACCCCAGGTCAATTTTATTTTGTTGTTTTTGTGTAATACTACATAATACTACATACTACTTAAAATACTAAAAATACTACATAACGATTTAGCTCGCGGCATTGCGCAAGACATAATAAAGAAACTTATGTAAGTTGTTTTTATTTTTTGTCAATTTTCTTTTTCTTATTTTTGTTATTATTATTTTTATCACGGTTAAAACGAGAGTGCAAAAATGCGATTTAACCACGTTGTAACGCACCACGCACGCTGGAGTGATTGAAACTTTTGTAGAGCCCCTTTTTTGATTTGGGACCTGTATTGCTATTAATTATTCATTAAACCTTGCGATTTTTTTATTGTTTAAATTTATTTTTTTGATCAATAAATCGATACTAAAAAATTTGAAAAAAAAAACGGCCGATAAAAAAAGTGCGTGAGTTTTTTGGCTATCCTATAAGTTCAATATTGATTTAAAAAAAGAGTAAAAATTTAAAAGCTTGTTTATTTCGCATAAAGCAGGATACGCAGGGCCGTTGTTACTCAGCAATAATTGCGCAACCAAATACTACATATAACAATATTAACAAACAATTTATCACAATGCAGTGTGTCTCAGCAGGGACTCGATCCAGGGACCTTCAGTATGCAACACGTAAAATCTGCCACTGCGCCACAACCTCGACTGTAGTTGTGCGCGGAGAAACAACTTTTAAAGTATAAGCGTTGGAATAATAAATATTAATATTAATAATAAGGCTTTACATTTAAAACCAGCTGGAGAATGTTTAGCTTGCATGAATGCTTTAAGAATACAGCAGAAAAAAGGGCGATTTCGCTTCAGACGTATGTTTAGACAGAAAAGTTTTGGAATAGTCCTAAATGGGCGTATATGTAGTGTGATAAAATACCATTTGTCATATGAAATTACTCAGAAAATTTAAAAATGTAGACCGTAATGATAATAATTTTTTTGATAAACCAATTGTGCAACCTAGTTGTAGTTCCACTAGTGGTTGGGAACAATTAAAAAACATCATTCTAACAACAATCTTTGGCAATCGCGAAATCGCTAATATTTAAATTAAAAGATTGTAATTGTATTTGTTTGTTAAAAACAGCAATAAATTTAATAAAGTGGAAATTTTGCCATTGTCATTAATTGCTTTCAGAATGGTTTTTTCGACTATCAAGGAATCTACAACTGGGTTTCGTAATGGTTTCATCGAATAAAAAAAAATCATTATTCTATGGTCCACATTTTTTTTTAAATTTTGTCAGCATCTGCGCATGCCAGATGATAATTTATTAAAGACCACATAAGACCAGCTTGGACTAAAGCTGAAGTCTTCCAGGCTGAAATTAAGGGCATAACCGCACTCCGCCAGGAAGAAATAAACAATAAACCCGTGAGCGAGAAAAATTTAAAAAAAATTATCAGCGGTTATGTAACCAATTATTATTTAGTTGCGTCATGTGTTTCTCTGCACGTGATATTTTCTCAAAAAACGAGTGGTTACTTTACCACTTATCTGTTTTCACCCTGATAGAATTTATCTTTAGTCTATTTTTTCTGTCCAAAATACGCCCAGGGAGAAATCTCCCCTCTTTTCTGCTCTATTCTTGGAGCAATTTTTACTAATCTACCATTTTACTAAGTTAAATCTTTAAACTTTGAAATTATAAAATTAAAGTCTTCGCTACGCAGTAAAACAACTTTCTAATACCTTTGATCATAATAATAAGGAGTAAAAGAAATCAAATAAATTTAAATTTAAAATTTGCTCAAATATGGCAGGCTTAAGCGTTTGAGCGTGGCGTACGTGTTTTAAGCTTTAAAGAGTTTACAATATCAATTCATAAATTGATAAGGAATAATAAAAACATATAAATGCTATTTAGTGGTCATAAGATTTGTTTTCAGAATTTTTTGAAATACTATTTTGATCAATATAAATCAATTGAAAGAACCTAAAATTGCTTCTAAAAATTCCCTTTCCATTTAAACGAGCCCATGTTTATTTCTTGTCTATCAGTGACAAAGGAAGAATATCAATTTTAATATATGAGCGTTAGAATAATAATAATAATAAAATTAATAAGCAGAAAATGAAGATAAACCGAACTTTTAAAATTTATCTAAGTACGTTTATTATAGTTGGCGCGGCGCCGCTGGCTAAATTGCATCGTGGATCTCTCGCACAATGCATATGGTATAAAAGCAGAAAAAAATGATTTTTATTGGTTTTATTACTTTTGTAATTGTTTTTTTTAAAGTGCGGTCGTTGTTAAACAATGGAAAGTATATTTTTTATAATTAGCTCGAGTATTTTTATATATGTATTTAGTAGTTTGGTGTCACTTCAATGTAAAATAAATAAGTCGAAAGATCCGGACCAAAAAGGAAAGACAAAAAGTAAGTTCTGTTTTATGTAAAATTTAAACGACTTCAACAAAGAGTACGGAGGAAACGAAACCGTACTGGACCAAAACAGAGTTCCGCAAAAAAACAACAAAAAATTATCAAAAGAAACCTTGACAAGTACCTCGGTTTTAGAGAAAATATCCTGTTCAGAGAAAACACGTGACGCAAAGTATAATAATAATAAACTACAGTGAGCCGCTGATAATTTTTTTTAAATTTTCTCGCTCAGCCGTACTGTTATAATTCGTTTTTTCCAAGCAAAGTAAAGGTTATGCCCTTAATTTCAGCCTGGAATATTTCAGCTTTAGTCCAAGCTGGTCTTATGTGGTCTTTAATAAATTCTGCGTCTGGCATGCGCAGAGATGCTGACAAAATTTGAGAAAAAATGTGGACCATAGAATAATGATTTTTTTTTATTCGATGAAACCGTTGAAACCCAGTTGTAAGTCCCTGAACTGTCGAGAAACCCATTTTTGGGGCTTAAATCAATTAATGACAATGGCAAAATTTCCACTTTTTTATTAGAATTTATTGCTGTTTTTGACGAACAAATACAATTACAATCTTTTTTTTTAATTTAAATATTGGAGAATTCGCGATTGCCGAAGATTGTTGTTTTAGAATAATGTTTTTCCCGAGGCGCTATTGGGACTACAGCTAGGTAGCGCAATTGGTTTACTCAAAAAAAATTATTATCATTACATTCTACATTTTTAAATTTTCTGCGTAATTTTGCGATATGCCAACAATTAAGATTCCTGGCACTACATATACGCAGATCTAAACTTTTTATTCCAAAACTTTTCTGTCTAAGAACATAAAGTTATAAAGCGAAATCGCCCTTTTTCTGTATTATTCTTAAATGCGTAATGCAAGCTAAACACTTCTCCAGCTGGTTTTAAATGTAAAGAAGCCTTATTATTAATATTAATATTAATTATTTGAACGCTTATACTTAAAAGTTGTTTCTCCGCACACACGACAGTTCGATTTGTGGCGCGGTGGCAGGATTTCTTCGTGTTGCCACTGAAGGTCCCGTATAAAAACCTAAGAGACACACTGCATTGTGATAAATTGTTTGTTAATATTCTTATTATGTAGTATTTACTTACGCTATTAATGCTGATTTCAACAACGGCCCTGTTTATCCAGATTCTAAGCAAGAATAAAAGCTTATAAATTTTTTCTCTTTTTTTAAATCATATTGGAGTTTTTAACAAAAACCTAGGAGAACACACTTCTTTATGCGGCCGTTTTTTTTTCAAATTAAATTAACATATCGATTTATTTATTAAAATCGAATTAAATTTAAATGGTGAAACCATTACAATTTTTAGATGAATAATTAATTCAGCATTATTTTTTACAAATCAAAAAAGGGGCGATTTTAAAGTTTTTTTCGATCGTTAAGTGTCATTGGTGGGTGACAACATCGTTTAATTCGCATTTTTTTGCACTCTCGTTTTAATAGTGATCACAATAGTTAAGCAAAAAAAGAGAAAAAGAAAATTGACAAAAAATAGGAACAACTTACATAAGTTTCTTTATTCTGTATTGCGCAATGCCGCAGAGCTAAATCGTTATGTAGTATTTTTCGCATTTTTAGTAGTCTGTATACTTTATATTACAAAAACAACAAAATAAAATTAGACATGGGGTGGTATGCTGAAGGTTTAATCCGACTTAAAATTAAAGAATATGAGAATTAGCGATTGTCGACACACAGTAAACATACTAACAGTATTGATTAAATAATCTAGGGTAATGGAGGTTAATAGACTTTATCTAAGATTGAGATAGCTACCAGATACGAGATTCAGCGGGAAAAAGCCGCAAATTTTTAATCCACCTCCAGGAGGTGGTTAAAAAAAATTTGCATAAATTAACAATTTAATCTCCAGTTGGTGAGGATATAATCTGAGATTAGGTTTAGTGTCAGATTAAATTAAGCGATTAAACTAGATTATCTAATTCATACTGCTACTATATTTACTGTGTGTCGACAATAGCTAATACTAAGATTAACAGTTAATTCGGATTAACCCTTTTCAGCATCCTCGACCCCTGATTTTACTTAATTTTAAAAAAATTAGTGAAATTATATTAATATTTTATTTTAATGACAATTTGAAAATAATTTTTGTATTATTTTTGTTGATTTTATTCAATTTTTAAAAATAAATTTGCACTATTTACTTTCGCTTGCCAGAAGTTCTATCAAAGTTGACTTGATTATATAAAATAAATTTACCCTTTTGCTTGGCAGAGGTTCTACCAAAGTTGACAAAGGATTCTATAAAATAAACTTTTGCCAAATTATTTTGATCACGTTATAACTTTAAGGTCCTCATATGGCGGGTGTACTATTAGTATATTTATTCGTTCTATGTTTTGTTCTAGACAAATGAAAGTGGAAGGAGCTAAAATAGGAGAAAATCTTCACGTTTATTGGGGAATAATTTTTTGCCAAGCGTCTCATTGACACACCCCCAACAGCGATATGATCGCGCAGTTTTCCGATCTGAACAAACTATTTTTAAAGCCAATAATACGTATTAACCCTTTGGAAAATTCCCTTCCGCCGCGATTTTATTCCGCGTCCGTGCTCCAGTGTGTTACACTCTGTAACGCAGAAGCGGGGCGCGGAGTTTAAGCACTCCAGCACTGGACGTGGAATAACTTTTGCGGATTTGCAGCGTTTTTTAGACAAAATTGTCTAAGAGGATAAATTAGTTTTCCAAGACCCGCTTCTTATGCCGAGCCCCCCGGTGGCGCGAGCAACAACAATCACAACCAGCCAACAACAGACATATAGGGTAGGCAAGAAGACAATTTTTATTTTACAATTAGGCCGGGGATTATTATGTATAAAATGGTACTGCCAGTTCAGTTACGCCACAAAATTATCTTTTTATCCGCGGCTAAGTTGATTCGCACACTTAATAATTTTTCACCAAACATCGTGCCAAAATGTGAAAATGCGCAAACTTTCTAAACAAATTCTAGCACTCATAAATTAGCTTGAAGGGGTACAATTAGGCACGTACACACGCCGTGAACTTCCTAACAGCTGAGATTGGCCCAATGTACTATTTTCTTAAAATTTACTTTGTAATTGTAAATTGATCAACATTATATTATTTTCTTCTCTATTTTTTCATTAAAAAGTTAATTAATAAAATTACGTTCAATTTTTTTTTACAAATTTATTAATTTTGTAAATTCCAATGTTCTTATATATTTTATAGTAATGTATATTTATATGTAAATATTTTGCAAATATTTGAAATTTTTTCAGCCAATTTTGTTTCATGGTGCCAATAATTTTATTTCCATTGGAATACCGTAAATCCTAATGGTACAGAAGTGGTTGTTGGTTTGTTTTTTTGGCTTAAGGTGATCAGATTTTGGCTGCAGATAGCGCAACGTTTACTAATTAATTAGACCTGCTGATTCAAATTTTGACATTTATTTTTCTGTAAAAATTGTTATCGTCAACAATCATCAAATAACATTAATAAAATACATGTCAAAAATACAAAACATTAATAAATTTTATTACCAAAAATATTCCATTTTTTTCATTTTCAATTTTCATCGTCGCATCTTGAATAATAAAACACTTTTTTAATCAAAAAGCTAAAAATTTTAAAAAAAAATTGTTTTTTTGACGTTAAAAATATGGCCCAGCAAAAACTCGATCCCAAGAAGCCGAGGATCCAGGCCCGACGTACTAACCACTCGGCTACGGAGTCACCTGAGATTTCTCACTTAAAAGACATTTAAAGAAATGGTTCAAAACGTTGTTTCTCGGCGTGAATTTAAAAAAAATTAAGCAAAAATTAAAAAATTTGATTCACTCAGATTTTAATAAAAGCTTGAAAATAGTTAGACACAAGTCTAATCAATACTTTGAATTGTATTTAATTAAAAAAACTAATTCAGGATTTTTTTTATTTCATTTTTTATTTAAAAACATCGATTTTTGTAATTTTCTTAAAATTTTGAATTACGGTTTACTCCAAACCACATCTAAAAGTTGCCTCCTATTTTTCTTTAACTTTCTATAAAATTGCGGAGAAAACTGAATGAATCAAATTTTTTAAATGGCCAAAAACTGTTTTTTGAGCTTTAAATTAATTGAAATATATCTCAAAATAAAACAACCGGTAAACAATGAAATTATTACCGTTAGATACATCATAATCTGAGCTTTCAATCGCACTATACTTTTGTCAGACAAAAATTAATATTTAAGACGATAACTTTCAGTAAAATTCGTCATAACTGTGGTGTTCTACCTTAATGTATTTTATTTACTTTTTGACTAGTCTTTTGTTTCTTGATGCATACAAAATCAGTCCAATGTGTCTATTGCTTATGTATGTCCCAGTCGTAGACGAAATAAAAATACAATACAATAAAATACAATATAGTTATGTACGTAGTTTTTTTAGTTAATAAAATAAAAAAAATATAAATGCGTTTATTAATCTACAACAACAAAGATTTTATGAAATAGGCCCAGAAGTTGAATAAACGGAGATTTAAGGTAGAGCAACAGTTAGATTTTGACGGTAAACCTTTTTTAATTAATTTTTACTTAAGCAATTTGACCTCCTGACTCAATTTTTGATATTTTTTTAAAATTGTTATCGTTTACAATCATCAAACGACATCAATGAAATAAATACATGTCAAAAATACAATACATTAATAAAATTCATTATTAAAAATCTTCTATTTTTTTCGGTTTAGCGTATTATGAATACTGAACACTTTAATAAAAAAACTATAAATTTAAAAAAAAATAAATTTTATCGACGCATTGTCCCTGTAAGACTCGAACCTTTAATTCAGAGGTTCTGAGTCCTACGCTGAACCTTCTCGGCCACTGAGCTACATATCTGATGGTATAAAGCTTATCTTTGTATAAAGCTGAATTTAAAGAGACGGTTTAATATGTGGTTTTTCAAATCAAATAAAAAAAATTTAAGCGAAAATTAAAAAAATTGATTCGTTCACATTTTAATGAAAATTTGGCAATAGTTAGATACAAATCTAAACAATACTTTAAATCGCATTTAATCAAAACACTAATCCAAGATTTTTTTATTTGCATTTTAAAAAAATATATATATCGATTTTTTTTAAACTTTTTTAAAGTTCTGAATTACGTTTTACTCCAAACCACATCTAAAAGTTGCCCCCTATTTTTATTTAATTTTCCATAAAATTGCAACAAAAACTGAATGAATCAAATTTTTCAAATGGCCAAAAACTGTTTTTTGAGTTTTATACTAATAGAATTATATCTCAAAATAGAACAACCGGTAAACAATAAAAAAAATTATTCATTACTATTATTATTATTATTTATTTATTATTATTATTACCGTTGGACACATCATAATCGGAGCTTTCGATAGCAGAATTCTTTTGTCAGACAAAATTAATATCTAAGGTTTAATTAATATGAAGTTTCTAAGGTTTCTTTTTCTAAAATTCTAGTGGGGGATATTAACATGTCTCATATCAACTGTGAAATAACGCCCGTTACAAGTAGTTGCATGTCGCATAATATGTTTTTTAAACACTGTTGTTGAAAATGGTTTCCAACGAATTGCAAATTTTCCAACACATATAAGCGAAAACACACTGGATCTTATTTTAGCTAAACAAAACGATATTATTTTTTATTTATTCGACACTAAGCCTTTTACCACGAGGTGCGACCACTTAAGTATGGAATTTAATGTAAATTGTTTTATCTCACTGATTTCAAGTTACAAACCGAAAAGAAGCTTACCACAGTTCTTTTTCCAGTAAAAATTGTAGTTAAAAAACTAAAAAATCTCCCCAGCAAGTTTTCTAAAACATCTGATGGCTTACTTGCATTTATTTTAAATAGTTTAGCGGTAGAAATCTCAATGTCTCTTGCTCGAATTTTTGAGTTTTCTCTTGAAAAAGGTGAATAACCTAATATATGGAAAGATGTTTTTATAATACCTATTTTTAAAAAAAGGTTTGACCTGTGAGTGTGGCAATTACCGTCCTATATCCTTGATGTGCCAATGCTGCAAAATTATGGAAAGCATTATTTCAGATGCGATTATTAAATTTCTTGAAGATCAAAACCTGATTTCTTGAGATCAGTTTGATTTTTTGTCAAAAAAATTAGTGGGCTTACAACTTTTAACTTGTCTCGCAGAATAAACAAATGCCTTAAAGAACAAAAAATTCGTTGATATCATGAACATCGATTATGCTAAAGCATTAATTTCGTGAGTAATGAAAAACTATTATTTATATTTAAAAAACTACGGCATTTCTTATGAACTCTTTGATTCGTTAAAAAGTTTTCTAATAGGAAGAAGACACCAAGTCATCAGTGGCGATGGAATAACACGCTCTGATAAAAAAATTGTTTCAAGTGAGGTGCCCAAAAGTAGTGTCTTGGGTCCCCTTTTGTTCTTGATATACATAAACGATTTACCAAAATCAATTGGAGAGACTACGAAAATCAAACTTTAGCCAATGACGCAAAAGTTTATCAAGATATAGACAGCACTCAATCTTTTGATCAATTCCAAAATTCATTGAACGACTTTCATAATTAATCCCAGAAACGGCAGCTGAATATTGCTTTCCAAAAATGCAGCATTTTGCCCTTAGGTCACAACAACCCTAACAAATGTTACCATTTAAATTCCATAAATATCGAGCGCAAAAATTCCGTCCGTGACCTAGGTGTAAAAATCACGCATAATCTCAAATTTTCAGACATTGTGCTTTTATTGCATCAAAAGCACACAGCCGAGTATCTATGTTGTTAAGAGCTTTTACCACATATAACATGTTAGCTCTTCTCTAAGCAGACATTACGTACATAAGGCCGTTTTTTAAAATTTGAGACTAGTGTGTGGTCTTCACATCTAATAAAAGACAACAAAACAATTGAGCGCGTCCAACATGTTTTCACACGTAAGCTTTATGCACGCTGCGGTTTTCTTAATAGAAAATAGGAGGAGGGGTTAAACTAATTGCGTTAGTTACCTGAATAAACTGTCTTGTAACATAAAGTAAAAAATTTTTTAAAAATATATAGAGTGTATGGGTAATAAAAAACTGTTACATAATGTTTTTAAATTATAAACAAATTTTGAAAAGCAAAATTTAAGAAACTATGCAGAAATAAATTTATTTTAAAAAATTTTTTTAAAAAATGGGGATTATAAGTTAAAAGTTAGGAGCAAAAAAATTCGTTATAGGTAGGAATGATATGTAAACTAATTTAAGACTGAAAATGATATAAAATTATCAGTTATATTTATTTAGAAAAAAAGCTATAAATAAAGTATTACATTATATATAAATAGTATAAATGAAATTATGTACCCAGTATTACGTATTTATGTTTTAAATATGCATATGCACATATATTATAATATATATTATTTTAATAAATATATATGTTTATTAAAAACCTTGTTTGAAACATGATATATGTACACTAAAAAGGCAGAACTTATTTAACTTGATAATAATATTAAATTTTGTATGTTAATAAGTATTTAAAAACCATAAATCCGATTTAGAGGCTATGTAAAATATGCATGTACAACATATTTGTTATTGATTTTGTAAAATATCATTAATAATTCATAACAATAATACATTCATAATATTTATAATATTAGTATACTACAATACAAATATTAGTATAGAAATGCAACCAAGATTTAGTAAGAGACTTGGACAAGTATGGTATATATCTCAGTAAAAAGTGCTAATACAAAAATTTTTTTGTAAACCTAGTGAATTATAAGGCCTTTTAAATATTTTTAATTTTCTAATAGTGTGACTAATATATATGAGTAACTCATAAAAGCATTTTTACAAAACTAGCTATAATATACCCTTATATTAGCAATCATGGGAACTTATCATATTTTATAAATATCCACAACCAATAAAAAATGATGCAAATATGCATATTTTTTAACAAATTTAAGAAAATTTTTGGAAAATTCTTAATCCACTATATACACCAAAAATGTTATAAGATAATGATAATGGTAAACAAAGGTACTATAATAATATTTTAACGCACTTAATTATACACCGTGTATGTAGATATATATAGTTGGAGTTTGATATGTTCTAATTAATGAAAAAGTGTAAACCCGTATTAATTCTATTTTATAAGTGAAATTTAAAGTTGTGCATATTTTTTATATTTAGATTGTAGTATATGGACAATAATTTTAGAAAACAAATTATTAAAATTTAAATAATACGATATAACCTGGTGATTTTCCAAATTAGAAATGCTACCCTTGAAGGATATTTTTAATTTGAATATATCAATCCATTATATATGCAAGAAAGTGTTGCCAGAATTTATTTAATGCTTGGGTAAACTTCATTAAATTTTTAAGATAAAACCTTACAAATAAACCGTTTATGTCTAAAATTATGTAATTTTACTAAAAACGCTGAGAAATATTAATATTTTGCTGCTAAAAAAATATTTTGTAAATTTTTATATAGACAGTTAATTTTAATTGCAAACCACCATAACGTATAGATAATTTAGTTATATGGGGCAGAAATATTGAATACATTGGTTAGAAATTTGTTAAATTATAAATATTTGCACAAATAAATTACCAATCCACTACATTATACGTAAAGAAATGAAAAGGAGTGAAACCAAACTTTATGGGTGCTTTAGAATTTTTTAAGATATATTGTTAAGTTTGTTATAAAAATAGGGTGACTTAAGTTTGTGGTTTAGAGTATAAACGATGTGGTATACCATAAGTCAAAAATCCAAACGGAAGATTTATCACAAAAATCGTATAAAAGATAATAAAAAACTTACAATGTTGCTTTAACTATTGTGATGAATTGATCCCTCGTAGGTCGTCGCAACGGTTAAAAAAAAATTTTATTAAATTTAAATTTAATATATACACTTATTATAAAAATTATTTAATTAAAACCTTCGAAGCGTGGCCATGTCTATAAAGTAAGGAGTAAACAACAGTACGTAAAATGGTGTGATGATTTGCATTAAACCATTTCAAACACAGTAGTGGTGTCATAACCTGATTGCAATAAACATGAAAATGGCGCGTACACAAAATTGTAATGTTTTGCAATTAATTCGAAATTAAAAGAGTTTTGTCTAAGATTATTTGAAAGTGAGCAGGTTAACGGTTAAATATTATATTAATTAAAATTATGTTGTTTTTATGTTATATAACATTTATGTAACTTAACATAAGATACCACAATCCTATAAATATTTTTATAATATACAAATAAGCAGGTTGTGTATAAAGAATAAGCAGGTTGGAAAAGTAAACTTTTTAACGCACTTGATAATACAAAGATGAGAATGAGCAGGTTATTGTTAACTAGACATAACCTAGTTATATACTATAAAATAATATAAGATTTAGCTATTTTTGAAAACAATTATTAGCAAATTTTAAAGCCTGTTTTTTATCTATTATACCAAATTTACAAAAAGCTGATTTATAATTTTTATAGAATCGAATAAACGTTTTTATTATTTCTATATGGTTATAACCCAAATATTTATAGTGTTTAAAAATATCTATAATTTTTTCTGTAAAATAATTTTTGTCAGAGCATATTCTTATGAATCGCAACATTTGGGCATATAATATATCCGATCCTAAACGACTGGATACGTTGCTATCTTTTGCAACATATCTTATAACATCAAAACTAAAATCGTCCGTTTTATTATATATATCGATATTAATATTTTTATCTTTTACCGTAATTTTTAGATCTAAGTAATTAATATGAGTTTTGGAAATGGTAGTATCATTAAGTGGTAAACAATAAGGGTATATGTGTTTGCTAATTTCTATGATTTCGGGACAATTAGGCGTACATATATCATCTACATATCTGACCGTGCCCGATAACAATTTGCGTTCTATTGGATGTGTTTTTAAAAAACTAAATTCCATGAAGGATAGTGCTAGATCAGCTATTTGAGGTGAAGCGTTACCACCCATAGGAATTCCTGATATTTGTTTAAAAATATGATCTGAAAATTTTACGTAACAATTATCTACT
>JASAMX010032099.1:12500-50000 GCA_030248175.1 Microlaimidae sp. YZB2_3 | reverse complement strand
TAGCTCTGCAAAATGCTCCAAGAATAGAGCAGAAAAAAGGGTCGATTTTTCCCCGGGCGTATGTTTAGACAGAAAGATGTACACTTGTCTGAGATGGACATTATGTAGACTATAGGAAATTTGGATTTGGTTTGGGTAGCTGCTCACTGAAAAAATTTTTATACTATATGGTAATGATTTGTTTATACATTGAACTAATCACACTGCACTGTTGCATTTTTTTTAGTCTGATAAAATGTCAATTGAAAAAAATTATACCCACAGAAATCTTTGACAAGCGCGAAATCGCCACTTTTTTTAATTTTTTATAGTTGTTTTTTAAACATACAAATAACCTTTTAATTGAAAAAGTGGCATTATTGCGCTTGTCAAAGATTGCTGTGAGTATGATTTTTTAAATTGACATTTTATCATAGTAAAAAAATGAAACAGTGCTGTATGATTAGTTCAATGTATAAACAAATCATTATCATGTGGCGGAAAGCGTGTGGTAGTTTAGGTTATCAAAATAAATACATAAATATCGCTAATTATAAATCGCCATTCCGTCCGCTTTTTATTCGCGTTTCAATTTTATTAAAATTATAATAACTCTGTAGTATACAAATCTACAGTAGTCGCGCCGGTCACCGCGCGTGTCAAATTTAACCATTTCAAGCAGTTTAATTGTTCCGCACGGTGTATGGGCTCAGTGGGTTTCTTATTATTGTTTTCGCGCTTATAACTCCTGAATAGTCGCTAACGTCTACCGTGGGGATTGTAACCCAAATCACGTCGGCAGATCCAGAGTAGGTATTTCTATATATATAACCTACATTTTTTACAATGATATTAACTGAGACGCCGTCACACTGCAGTTGGTTTCAGCCAACTTAGGTAGGAAAGTGTTTTTTTGAGTGAAAATAGCTCAGTGGTTGACTGGGTTGTTTTCTCTGAGTTAAGAAAATTGGCGACCTCGACTTAACCCTTAATGGCGGAATGGCCTCGAAGTAACCAAATGTGTACAGGTACCTTTTCTTTAGAAAATCGCACGTAACTTATTTATAATTTTGTGCCTTACCCAACACGTTAATGTTCCGTACAAGCCTCGTTAATTTGCAAACCTCTTGTCTCCAACAACTGTGTTGATACCAACGTCCTCAATCGGACAAACCACACCAAAAACGGTACTTTTTGTTGAGGCTGAAGTACTCAGTCTTAATTATTTTTGTACCTAACACGGTAAGGTTTCAGACCATAAATATAGGATTTCAAGGACAACGTCCATTGTTCCTTGGAAGTACACAGATATTCCGATTTGGAGAAATCTGATCACATAACTTTTTGTTGGGGCTGACAACCTTCAGCCCTAGTTTTTCTTTGTACCCAACAGTAAGGTTTCAATCTGACCTTAAGTAGTTATTAGGTAAATAACTCAACGAATGACTTTGGATTCCCCAGGACGTCTTCAATAAACTTTTTAAAGATATCTAATATTTGAAAGAGCTGAAAACTTCAGCTCTACTTCTCCTCTTTCTCTGCGTACCCAACACAGTCACGTTTCACCATGAGTATATCCAAAAACTCGTCCCCACATCGGGATTAGTCACCATTACATAATCCCATATGTAACTATTTTTACATGAGCTAATAACCTTATTGGCTCTTAAATACTAAATTTCTGTGCATCAGGAAGACTCTCCAACAACCCATCCCCTTACCATATACCCCTCTCAATCGTGTCCATAAGGGTTAATTAAACACCGCAATTTACGTGCCATTTTCTTGTTTTTAAACTGAGCTATTCATTATCAGGAAAAAACCCTGTTTTTGTAAGGACAAGGAAAAGAAGTACCACATGTAGCGGGCGTCAAGACTACAATACCGGCTTTTCCCTTGCTGACCTGTTACAATCATATTGTAAAAACTTTTATTTAGTGAGCAGTGAGATCGTTATCTTATTGCTATTTCTCTAAAAAACTTTAAATATCTTTTAACTATTATAGAAAATGATGATTTTTCAAGTTTTATTAAATTGGCCGTCTTTGCTATCGCTGCCTATAGGTTTAAAAATAATTTGGTGTCAAATCCCAAAAAAACTACCACATACATGTATGCAAACATTCCCTTTTATAATAAAGGCCTGGATTTAATAAAATTTGAAGATTTATTTAAAGATAAATCTTTGTTATCTCTCTTGCCTGTCGAAAAAATTAAACTTAGTTATATTAGAATAGTTATAGATAGATAGATAATATGCTACTGCCGCACCGCCTAGAACCTATGGTGCTCTTATCGGGTGCACAACATCGACAGTGCCAAAGAGAAAAACCATAGCCTAACATAACCACAACTACAGCAAGATTAAATAAAAACCAGAAAAAAACAAAAAAATTACAGCTAAACAGCTAAACCCAGGATAAAAAAGCAGAACAGAATTGGTTTATTAGGGACAGTTAACATAAAAGTTAATTATATTAGTAAAGTTGTTATTAAATTGATTAGTTTATTGCATTAATTAATTTATGAACAAGATAAATAAAATCTTATCAAAACGTACCATGTATGTTTAAAACTAAATTTTACAATATTTCCAGGTCATTCCATGTAAAACAGCTTGGCATGTGGCATAATCCATTGATCATAGAGAAGAAAACTTTGAGCATTTTGAACCAAACAAAAAAGAAAACAGGGAATAAATTAAATAGAGTAGCACTTGGAAAAGCCAGCGGTGGTATAAAATAAAAGAAACAACACACAAAATGAAATACTAGTAAATACAAAGCGAAAAAAACCCACATTTAGTAAATATAATACATAAAAGCTGTTACTTATAAACTTAGCTAAAATTAAAGTTTTAGGAATTGGAATAGGGTTAAAAACATTACACCTTTACTAACTGCAGGAAATAACAAATACATACAAAAACCTTGAAAATATTTAGCTTACAGTGACAAACTTTTTGGCATTGCCAAGATTGTCCAAAAGCTTACAGTGTCAACAATTGGGGCAGATTGGACAGGTATGACAGAAAAATCTGTCACATTGTCCCACAGTGAAAGCAAGTTTATGGAAAAGCCGCTTCAGCTAGACCAACTCAACTACTTTTATCTGGGCTTGAGACCAGCCTATTTTGAAGCAGTGGTATCTTACTGAGGCTGCAAGTCTCCAACTCTATAAATAGGGCGAGGAATTACACTAACCTAGAAAGTTGTACCACTATATGCAGTGTCTTACTGAGGCTGTAATTTTCTACAAATACTGATAAGGCCAGGATTTTTAGCACCTATAGGCAAAAAAAATCTAGCTGACCGCGAGATATGCAGTATTGAATCGACTAGTTAACAACAAAAACATTCAAAATTTTTCACTAAAGCGGATTAATAACAAAGATTAAAAACTGTACTTTAATAAATATTTATTAAATTGCCTAATTTTTAACCTAAATGCAAATTTTTTAAGAGCTAAAGTTGGTTAATTTTTGTATTTTTTGTGAAAAGGTGGAATTAAAAAAAATTCTGCGTTCTTATTGGTTTTTTTTAAAAAAACGTCATTACCGCACAATTTTAATTGGTCCCTTCATGTCTGCATTCTAATTTTCAGCGTCAGCCAGATATAATTTAACCATAGAAACCTATTTTACTAGTGGTAGTGTCTTATGACTGGAAGACCCTATAACTAGTTAAGGCCAGGATTTTGAGGCACCTAGAAACCTTACTTACTAGTGGTAGTATCTTTTGACGTGTAAGACTCTATAACTAGTTAAGGCCAGGATTTTTAAGCACCTAGAAGCCTTACTTATTAGTGGTAGTGTCTTTTGACAGTAAGACTCTATAACTAACTAAGGCCAGGATTATTACCACTTAGAAGCCTGTACCACTAGATGTAGTGTCTTACTGAGGCTGTAAGTTTCTACAAATAGCGATAAGGCCAGGATTTTAGCTAGAAAAAAAAAGTTATAAGATTAATACAAAGTTAATAAGATAAATATTATAACTAATAATCAGGTTATACGGAGATAAGCAAGTATAACATTATTAAATATTATTTAACACTGCAACTGTAATGGTGTAATTTTTAGATAAATATAGGAAGGACCTTAGGGAGAAGAAGCAAGACTAACAAAATGATAAAAAGCAAAAAATTTAGTAGTGATTAAATAATACTTGAGTCCATATCTCGATGTCGTCCTTTCAGTAAAATCCCTTGATTGTAGCGATTAGAATAAAAGGAAAGAGAAAGGCATAATTTATAATGTAATAAAACAATAAACTGGACTATTAGTATTTAGTTATTGGAAAAAATATAGTAAAGGCTGAAATATGTGTTTTTATTTAAATGATACTTGCATGACAATAGTTGGTGCGCAGCTGACGGGTCTTTTGTATGATGTTCACTTCAGTAATAGTATGGTGATTTTACAGTTGTAAAAAATTAAGATCATTTCACAGTTGCGAACGCACTTTCTACACGTAAATACTGGACTGTCTTCCATACCAATATGAACCTGCCTTGGGATGAACATAATCTTGATATTAACGTGTTTAATAAAACGGAAGATTTCAATTTTAAAGTGATACGATTTGTACATAAACGTAGCTATGTATCTAATAGTCTGGGTAAAACTGTATTTTTAACACAATTAATACGCATAGGTAGAATTTTTTCCAACAAAAACAATTTCTTTAATAAGGCTGCCGTGCTTTTTAAGCAGTTTCGTAAACTCCAATATTCAAATAAAGAGTTATCGGATGTTCTTATAAAATTTTTCCACAAGTATCGTTCCATGCTTATTAAATTTGGTATAACTAACAAAAAAGAATTATACAAGTTCTTAAGATTTTGTAGTAATTTTAGCTATTTTTAATGATTTAGGACTGCTTAAGATCCGTGATGGATCACTATATTTTTCCCGGCGTGTTCTCCTTTTTATTATTTTAATTTTTATTTTTGATTTTACGTTATAAGTGCAGTTGTGAAAAATGTTCTTACTTAATTTGTAGAAATTTCTAGATTTCGTACATAAACGTAGCAATGTATCTAATAGTCTGACAATAACCGTATTTTTAACACAATTAATACGCATAGGTCGAATTTGTTCCAACAAAAACAATTTCTTTTGTAAGACGGCCGTACTTTTTAAGCAGTTTCGTAAACTCCAATAATCATATAAGTAAAAAAGTTATCTATGTCCTTATAAAAATTTTTGCCACAAATATCGTCCCATATTAAATTTGACATTATTAATAAAAAACAGCTATACAAGTTCTTAAGATTCTGGGGCCGGTTCCAGAGATCGACCTAATTTTTAGGTGCGCACCTAAACTCAAATTTAGGTGCGCACCTAACTTGGAACTGTTCCACAGAGCGACCTAAAGTTAGGTGGGCACCCAAGTGGTCACCTAAATCTGGGATTTAGGTGAGCATATTTAGGTCAGCCCCGGGGGTGTTCCAAGTCAGTTAGGTGCGCACCTAACTCCGTATTTCGCACTGTTTTTACGTATTATTATTCCAGAATGGGGTTGATGCTTCCCATTTTCAATATTAACAATGACAAAAATAATATCAGAGTGATTCGTGAAAGGAAAAATTTACTTAAAACTTTAATAGAAAAAAAATTTTTGAAAGCCGTTATCGATTACAAAAGTTAATTTTGTCAAACTTTGTGACTTTTTTAGCAATGATTTTGGAAATAAAATTAATGCAAGTTTATACACTGAAATACAAATAATGGTTGTTACTTTACTTTTTTATATGTGTTTAATTGAATTTGTTTCTTACAGAAATTTGCACGTACCACAAAGTTCACAATGCATTTAGCATTGCCACCACTAGGTACACAATGACTGTAAATTGCGCAGTTAACAAACATTGTCAATCAATTAATGCACAAAAATGATACATTTAAACCTTAAATATGTATTCATCCTTCTATGCAAGTATTTGAAATAAGTCAAAACCTTAAATTTATCTTTCATAACAAAAGCATTTAGTTTCCGGAACTTTCGTCGGTTTTTATTTCTTTTTTCAACATCTTCGGAAAACCGTCACTTGGGTGCAATTTTTGGATGTACTTTTCAAAAACTTTTTGGCTTCGGTTTTTGGCTTCTTTACAACCTTTGAAAAGAAAAAAAAACCTTCTTTACTAGAAATCTTCTGTTGTAAATGTGGTTTCGTTTATAAAATTTCATTTACCCAAAAGACGATTTATCCAAACACAAGATGTTGAAACCAGGTGTTTAAGGAAGTAATTAAAACAGAAATACTTTGGCACACTAAACATTTGGGGTTTTTTCAAAATATTAGTTTTTTGTGTTAAAAACGCAATAATTTTCAGTGTTTTTATGTTGTGTTTGCGTTTATGTTAAATTATAATATTTCTATTGATTTTTTTATAGTGCACGAGTTCCCACGCGTTTTACCTGCAAGATAGCTTTCATCGGTGACAGAGTTGTTAAGTAAACACAACAACACTGGTAGCTAGCTAGCTATATCACCTCGCGGTAATAGCTATTACCATGAGGTGGCATTTCGATTTCAGTGCAAACACTTCCTATGTTTGACGTTGAACACAAATGCTCCGGTGATAGCTATCAACGGTTGCACTACTACTATTGGCATTGCCAACTCAGTGTGAACCGGCTTAAAGGTATCTCAGTGTGAACCGGCTTAAAGGTGCGATGCGGAATCAACTTTTTTTGTTTTTGATTTTAACAATTTTTTATAAAAATCTTACCCTGCCCCCAATAGCCCACAAAAAAACAACAACAATTGACGTTTTTCAACAATTCTGTAGTGAACGATTGCTTAATGGGTATAACGTATTACGTTACAAATTATGCACTAAAAAAAGCAGCTACTTTTTACTATAATTTGATACCTTGATCGTTAAAATTGGTGCTGTATTTGTCGAGATATTGCGTTTCTCGTACAAAAAATCTCGACTTTTTTCGTTAAAAACACCAAACGACGGCAGCGATTTTATGAAGTGTGCCCAACCATTTTTCCTTTCACTTCGTGTTTTTAGCGAAAAAATCAACGGTGTTTTGTACGAAAAACGCAGTATCTTGACAAATACTGCACCAATTTTAACGAACAAGGTTTCAAATTAAAGTAGAAAGTAGCCGCGTTTTTGCTTTTTTGGAGGTTCATAACTCCTGAACCACTAGAGATACTTTGTTGAAAAAAATTTTGTGGGCTATTGGGGGCAGGAGTAAGGTTTTCATAAAAAATTATCAAAATCGAAAGCAAGAAATTTGATTCGGCACCTCACCTTTAAGGGTTTCTTTAAGAATGGCGAATTTCCCACTGGGAGCGAGTGTGTGGGAGCATTGGCGGTCCCCACTCCCCATATTCGTAACAAGCTCCCTTTAATGATCAAAATCATAAAAAAGTTTGAAACAATAAGGCCCTGAGCAAAGCGAAGCACGAGAAAAATTTAAAAAAATTGGTTTGTTTCAAAACTTAAATTTTTTTTTTTTTGGTTGATAAAAAGCTGCCAAAAAAATACGTTTCTAGCCGAAAATTCAAGGTGTCAACGTGAAATTCTAGGCGCCATTAGCGTCGATTTAGTATATAAAATACATCCTTTCAAAATATTATGGACATACATCGTCAAAAAACAGAAAATACCAATACCACCCAACCACTTCCTATTCAATTATAAGCATATATGTTTTTTTTTGAGAGGGAGGGGGTTCCCTATGTACATTATTACGATTTTTTATGAAACAAAGAGATTTGTACGATCTTCAAAAGAGAAAAATACTTTGAGCCGTACGTGCGAATTAAAAATCAGCAAATGCGTGGGCACGCATTTAGGTGGGTACCTAATGAGTTAGGTGGGCACCTAAATGAGTTAGGTGGGCACCTAAATGAGTTAGGTGGGCAATTAAATGAGTTAGGTGGGCACCTAAACGGCTTAGGTGCCCACCCAGTCAGGTGCGCACGGGGCCGACGCATAAGAGTACGGCACAAAACAGTACCACAAAATAGCCCCGGGTTTCGCAAAAGAATACGCACGAAATGGTACGCCACAAAACAGTAACGTCAAAAAACAGTACGGCACATAAGAGTCCTGTGTAAATTGCGTTTGCCACACCACGCGACTCTGACACAAAACAGTACTGGCACGAAAGAGTACTGAAGAAATAACTTAATGTTATATTCGGCCACCTTTTTTTATTTTTTTGGATAAGTTTTTTTCTGGTTTTTCAAATTGACCCAAAATTTGATATAAAAATCAAACGATAGCTATTTTTTGTTATTCCAGTGCAAAATTTTAAAATTTCTGTTACTCTTCAAGATCAGTCGGGGTTTCAAGTTTTTTTATTGTGGCCGAAATTAAGGCGAGAGCCACTAACTTCGGCCACCTAGAAAAAACTGGCTATAACTATTGCCAAATTGAGCAATAAAAATTTTTAAAGGTTGCAAATTTATCCTTGGGTGTTGTTCTTGGTACATATAACTTAATTTTTTCCCGTTTGCAAATTTTATTAGTTATTAGCAAGACTTAAAATAATTCTGTCAAATCCTTAAAAACCAAGTTTTTAAGCTAACCTGTAAAATAACCTGTATATTTTGTTGAATTTTTTTGGCTTAAAAAAACGTCAAAAAAGTCAAACGAGCAAAAAATTCTTTATAAATACCGTAGTACTATGATATTTGTGTAGCGTGGGGCCCCGCCGATCCCTTTTCCCCGCGGTTATTTCGGTCCGTTTACCAGCGGGCAACGCATCTGGGTGTTTTTTTCTGTAAATGTGTTAAAAATGCTTAATTTGGTAACGTTGTCGTGTGTATATAAGTAACGTTGTCGTGTGTATATAAGTGAATTTTGTTAAATCTATTTAATTTTGTAAAAAGTATTCGTTGGTGCCTAAAAACGGAGTGACGGTCTATTTTTCAGTACACTATGGTCACTCCACACTTCTAGTTCCACATGAATAATGGTGCAGAGTTGGCGCTGAGTGGTGCTTTGTGGTAAGGGTGCGCGTTAAAAAATGGTGGTTATTTACGTGGTTACCGCTAATTGGTTAAAGGGTCAAAAACCAATGACCAAAGGAGAGAACATACGCTCATTG
The DNA here is from genome assembly GCA_030248175.1 of Microlaimidae sp. YZB2_3. NCBI lineage: Eukaryota > Metazoa > Nematoda > Chromadorea > Desmodorida > Microlaimidae > Microlaimidae sp. YZB2_3. The sequence continues at coordinate 40,941 of JASAMX010032099.1, read as the reverse complement.
GGCGGGAAGCTTAGTTAATTGGTCCTAATTGGTCGTAATTCCCGGGCTTTAGTCCTTTGCAGCCCAAGTAAAGTTAGCACTAGGTTGGTGGGGTTGTAATGGTAAAAAAAGGGTTTGTTCGGTTTCTCTGCGCGGTTGTGTTTTAAAGTTTTTTGCGCGGTTTTAAAATAAAACGTAAACGTTAAAGTAACCTCCACCAGGTGGTTAGTCACTGAAAAAGTGTAAATTGAGTATCGTGTCGATTTTTCACCACCGCTACCGTTTGTTTCGGCAAATGGCTGGTTGCCACGAACGCATGACCATAAGTCTTGGAGTTAATAACTTTGGTTTAGTCAATCAATGGACCGAGCTTTTATTCTCTCCTTGGGGGTTTTGGTTCGTGACTACGTACATGTGGAGTAACACCTACCTTCTGAAATTTTACCCCCATCCTGCCCTAGTCAACCCCGACGACTGCAAGTATTGCAAAAACTGTCATGGTGCGGTCTTCCTCAAGCAAGAGGTGTACTGGGTTACACTGCCACTAAAATAATCGGCGTCATTTTTAATGCGCATATTTTTTTTGAAAGAAATCTACAAAAACTGTTGTATTATCCGATCTCATATCGTTCTAAAATAGCCGTTATCTCACTCCAATCTGTAACCTCCAAAACCGGTAACCTCCATCCCTATTGGGTACTTTTATTTTAAAAATCGTAAAGTGTATGTTTTTCTAAAAAGTGTTTATATTTTGGTGTGTATTTTCAGCGTATAATTGGTAAAATGTTTTCAGGTATGTGTTTTTCTGTAAATTTTGTGTATGCATTGTTGTGTTGCCCTTGCAGGTTTTTTGGGTGAACGGGTAAGCGTTGGTTCCAACTAGACCCCTTTGTTTTAAAACTACCGTCTTTACCCCAAAAACCTGTGTGGCTAGTAAATTTTGATAAATCGTTATAACCGGTAATCAACCCCCGACATATTTCCTAAAAACTTTCAAAAGTTGTGTTGGTTTTACTTTTCCACAAAGTAATATTTTGTTTTTTGTCTTTTCTGCAAAAAGTCTAAAAAGGGTTTTAAAACTGTAATTTTGGTGCTAAAAATATGTTTTCGCAATAGTTTAAAACTGTTAAATGGGGGTGTTTATTTTTAAATAAATAAAATGTTCATAAAATCAGTCTCCATTGTCGTTCTCTCTGTTCTTAGGAGGGGTAAAAATCCCTCTGCGGTACTTCGATAACCGATTCAGACGGTTGCATGTATTTTTGCTCATTTGTTGCTTATTTTAAAATAAATTAAGTGAAATAATTAAAATTTTCTGTGCGCACAATATAGGAAGGGATTAAACCGCCCACAAGTGTAGCAGGCAGTTCCGGCCACCCTTACCGTTTGTCGCTACATTTTAAAACAGCAAAAAAACTACAGGTTCTTTTACCTAAATTTTAAGGTGGCCGAAATTAATGGAATCTTAAAATGCGCAGTTAGTTAAACGCATTGCAAAGTGATTTTGAAGAAAATATCAAAACCTGAAAATTAACAATTTTGCGCGTTAAATAGAAGATATTTTAAGGTTATATAGCTTCGTTTTAAATTTAATGCAGTTGAAACACAAAGCAAAAATTAAGAAAATCACAAAAAAATCATTTTTTTTTAAATGAAAATGTTGATTATGCAGAATAAGAAAAAAACTTTTGCAAAAACACTTTATTCAACATTCATCCAGTTACTTTTGTGCCAGTTTTTTTGTGTTTTAAAAAAATTCAATTTTCTAACACCCTAAATTGGTGGCCAAAATTATGGCCTGCCCAAAATTAAGTCAGATACCCTACTACTAACAGCTGCTTAAATTAATTAGGATAAAAATCAATAAGCAGCGTTTCATACAGCAAACTTTTTTATTTTTAATAGACCATTTAATAAAGTTCTTTGAATTTTCTTTGTTTACAATTACATAGTGAGTGTTAGCAGCACTGTAAAGCCCTTGAGCTGTTTAATTTGAGTAAATATAGTTGTGACTGCGCCTATCGCAGACACGTTTTAAAACTTTTTTCATTTTTTAAATTTTTTTACATTTTTAAAATTTACTGGTAGCTAAGCCATGGGTTTTTCCTGTTTTGTAAAAACTAGATTATTTTTAAAAAAGAAATTAAAAAAATCGTAGACAACAAATTATGTTTCATTACTAATGTTCTTTCCTACCACCCGTAGTTGGCTCATGTTCCTTCAATGTTTCTTATGCTTAAATGAACGATTTCATACATATTTAACTTGCAAAATGTTTTAAGTTATTTTCTCGTTTAGGAATATTTTTATGAAGTTTTTATAAGTTATTGCATTATTCATTTTATACTTTTCATAATTTAATTAAATATAAAATTTAAGCTTTTTAGTACATTTTTAAGCTTTTTATATTTTGTTAATATCCGTTCTGTTATGTTTATGTTTATGTTTTACTACACGATAATTTTTATACACCGTTTGTGTGTTTACTTCTAATTACCTAACCACGATAGAAAAATAAATGGAACAAAAAAAATAGTAACCAACACTAACACGGCCAAAAAATTATACTTTAATATTAATTTTTAAAATATGCAAATTTCCATTTGAATCACAAAAGCTGCTAGTTCCTGCACGAAATATCTCAGTACTCTTTTGTGTCCGCACTCTTTTGTGCCGTACTCTTTTGTTCCAGTACTGTTTCATGCGTACTCTTTTGCGAAACCCGGGACTATTTTGTGGTACTGTTTCGTGCCGCACTCTTATGATAGGGAGCCGGTGCGCACCTAAATGTGATTTGTGGATCAAAAGTTAGGTGCCCACCTAGCTGGGTGAGCACCTAAGCAATTTAGGTGGGCACCTAAAAGTTAGGTGCGCACCTAACTTAGGTCGATCTTTGGAACCGGCCCCTGGTGTGATTTTAGCTAATTCTAATAATTTAGGACTGCTTTAGATCCGTGATGGATCATTATATTTTTGTCCCGTGATGGGAGATTCTTTTTGACCTGTGATAGGTCTCTTATTTGCTTTTTTTACGTCTTGTTGTTTTAATTGTTTTTTCATTATTATTGCTGTTTCTACGTTATAAATACAGTTGCCAAAAGTTTTCTTACTTAATTTGTAGAAATTTCTAGAAATTTTATTTTCTTGCACACTAAAACTGACGTTACCATAAAATGTAAGGATTACCACGTATCATTATTTGGTCTATTCCCAATTTTTATTGATTTAAACAGTCTACTGATCCTTATTTACACACAAAAATAAAAATTTGTCGTATTTTTGCTCAGAAGTTGCGCATTATTGCTGGTGTATAAAATTGGTCATTTTTTCTTTCTGTCTGTTTGTTTTATTGGTTTTAAATTTCATTTACTTGTGTTCACTATATCATTATGAGTGACAGCAACGAAGATATGGTACGCGGGGAGAAGCGCAAACTAGACGAACCTACAGTTATTGCACTGGTAAAAAATTTTTTTGTCATTAATATTTCGATTTATTGTTCTTAATTTTTATCAGTTTTTATTTTAATTTCAAATCTTAACAGTAGCTTTTTACTAAGAATTTTGACCTTAACTAGGTAACTCCGCCATTTAATCACTACGTTATGACTAAATGCCGGTCTCAAGCCTGGTTGGGTGATTAAGATAAGCCTACTTCGTTTATATTAGCCACCCAGTAAGGAGGAGGGTCACTATCTTTTCAAGATTAACTTAGTTTTTTAAAATTCTAATTATAATTCGTACATATTTTTTAACATCAGTTATTTTGCGTGTACTTCTGCTTCTTACTTCGTAAATTTATTACTCTTAATTATAATACTTGGGCGTTTGCTTAACTTTTTAGGCAATCTATAGTGTTCATTTAACTGCTATATCTTATTTTCGTTGCGTATTATCTTTTAACAATTTTAGCTTTTTATATTTCTTCCTCTGGTACCTTTCTTTAAATTTTTTTTTGGCTTTTGTTTTCATCCTTATGCGTCCATTTTGTTCTCTTTTAATACAATTGTGTTGCTAAAACATTTCGTTAGACATAAAAAATATTTATTAGTAGTTTAATTAGTTCTTAATTAGTTCTAAATTAGTTCTTAGTAGGGATTGAAAAGATTAGGGTAACTGACTTAATTTCGGCCACCTTTTTTTATTTTTTTTCAATAAGTTTTTTCTGGCTTTTTTAATTAAGCCAAAATTTGGCCTAAAAATCAAAGAATAGCTATATTTGTTATTCCAGTGCAAAATTTGAATATTTCTGTTACACTTAAAAATCAGTGAAGGTTTAAAATTTTTTTTAAAGTGGCCGAAATTAAGGCGCGTGCCATTTATTTCGGCCACCTACAAAAAACTGGCCATAACTATTGCTTAAACGAACAATAAAAATTTCTAAAGGTTGCAAATTTACCCTTAGGTTATTGTTCTTGGTACATATAACTTAATTTTTCCCGTTTGCGAACTTTAATAGTTATTAGCAAGACTTTAAATAATTATGTCAAAACCTTAAAAAAACAAGTTTTAATAATTTGTATTTTTTGTTCAATTTTTATTTTTGGCTTAAAAAACGTGAAAACAAAGTCAAACGAGCAAAAAAATTTCTTTATAAATACGGTAGTACAATGATATTTAAAAACAGCAAAAAACGGCAGGTTCTTTCACCTAAATTTTTAGGTGGCCGAAATTAACGGAATCCTAAAATGCGCAGTTAGTTAAACGCATTGCAAAATGATTTTGAAGAAAATATCAAAACATGAAAATTAACAACTTTGAGCCTTAAATAGACGATATTTTAAGGTTATATATTGCTTCGTTCTAAATTTGATGCAGTTTAAACACAAAGCAAAAATTAGGAAAATCACAGAAAATTTACTTTTTGTATGAGAATGTTGATAATGTAGAATAATAAAAATAAAAAACTTTTGCAAAAACACTTTATTCAACATTAATCCAGTTACTTTTGTGCTGGTTCTTTTGTGTTTTAAAAATAACCGATTTTCTAACACCCTAAATTGGTGGCCGAAATTAAGGCGTGGCCGAAATTAAGTCAGTTACCCTAATTGAAACCTTAACTGAAACCTTAATCGATACTAGGTTTTGAACTAATTTAATCTTAATTGAAACCTAAATTTTAAATTAATTTAATTTTTAATTTAATCGAAATTATCGAATTTAGTATCGATATAGGTTAAAATTAAGGTTAAAATTAATATCGATATAGGTTTCGATTAATTTAATCGAAACCGGTTTCGATTAAGATTAAATTAAGGTTTCGATTAAGGTTTTGATTAAAAGTTTCTTATATCAAAGGTTTCGATCAAAATTTCTTATATTTGGTAAGCGTCTCGATCTCTGATGGTTTAATATATATTGATGCTCTTAATATTTTTTTATTCACGATGATAATTTAGTGTCACACACATAATATGTATTTGTCGTTGCGTAAATTCTTATTTGATTAGTAAATAATGCTAAAGTAAAGGTAATAAAAATTGAATTAATAGAAAAGAACTACATTATAAAATAATTAAATACATAAATCGCGTTGCCAGATTTGCATCTTTATAATTCTTATTTGGGTGTTCAGTAAAGACAAATTGCATGAGGTTGAGTCACTTTTTAATTCTAGTGAACGGAACGCACAGTGACTAAAGACAGTTTACACCAGGCTGATCCACTTCTAGATTGGCCGGGGTAACAGGGACCAATTAAATCCGACCAGAAAATATACAGCCAACCAGCGCTGAGTGGATATATGAATGCGTTTGCAAATGTCATGTTCGCCGTGATGGGGGACACCACGTCGTGCAACCTTTCATAACCGCGCAGTTTTGTCATGTGCGCAGCGGCGGGCCTGCCCTATTTGAAGTGAATCATCCTCTCGTAAACCCACTTTAATCTTATTTCAGTTTGTAAAAGTCAATCAACTTTGTACATTTGGGAACCTGCTATTTCGGTATGTCGATGAATAAACCATTGAAACAATTAGAGTTTGATTTACTATTTTTGATTGACATACAAATAAGTGCCTCAACCTTATGCAAACCTACAACTATGAGATTGATAATATTTAGTTTTGTTTCTCTACTAACTTCGCCCTTTTACTGAACACCTTAATGTGTACATTTCAGGCATTTCAATGATTATGAGCTTAAATGGGCTGTATGTATTAAAGAAGTATACACAAAATATAATAATCGAAACCTTAATCGAAACCTAAAATATGGCCTGAAATTAATCGTAATTGAAACCTTAATCGAAATTATTTGAATAATCTAATATAAATCGTAATTGAAACTAAAATTAGACCAATAATCTAATCTTTAATTTAATCTAAACTACCAATCGGTTAATTTTCAATCCCTAGTTCTTAGTTTAATTTTGTAGAGCTAGAGTCTGAGGTCAGAAGGAATGCTGCGAAAAGAAAAGTCAGATCCGGCCGGTTTCACCTTTTTCGCCTCAGGCTCCTGTGAGGGTAGGGATTTTTTCTTCTTGGCCGGGCGTGTGGGCGGTGTCTTGGAGTAGTTCTCAGGCGGGGGGACCGGACCACGCTCGGCTTGTTGGCTCGGCGTGATCTGTTTGGGCGTGGGCTCCTGTACCGGCGCTGACTGGACCTGTTTTGTGGACTCTTGAACGGAAGGCGGCATGGGGAAGTATTGCGTGTCGTCCGCGTCCTCTTCGAATTTTTGAGTTTTGTCCTGAAACGAATAAAGCGTTTGGTCCCGAAACGAAAAACGTTTCTTTCTGATGTTTTTTTAGGTATTTGGTTTGATTATTCAGATTTATAGGCAATACATTTTGAATAACATCATATCCAATATTAAGACTATTTTTATTGTTTTAGATAATTTTTGAAGAAAATTTAGTTTACAAAACATTTTCACAACATAGTCCATGGCATCAATCTTCAAAAAATGAAATTAATACAAAAAAAGGGCTCTGGTGTCTTACGCGAACATTTATATATTTTTTTCAAAGCTATAAAAAATAAAACGGTCATTAAAAAGAAAACAAAACCGGCTTTTACATGAATAATTTTACGTTACTTTTAAACTTTTTGTAGTTTTTAGAGAATTTTACTTTTTAGGCTAATTTTTGGCATGAGACTGAAAAATTTTTCTTAAAAAAGCGCAAAACGCTTTGGACATACCAGAATCATACCAAACGTTATAAAAAAAACTTCGGTTTTTGAAATTTTTAAAATTCAACTTCAGTACAAGCCCCGTTTGAGACTCTTTTTTGTCAAAAAAAGCGCTTTTTTACCTAGGGACTATTTGCCTTAAAAATTAGTGGATTGGTGTTAAATTTAAATATGCAACAGATATATGACCCAACTTTACTAATATTCTTTACTATATACAAATATAACAAACATTACCTGTATTTTTTAACCCTAAAATTACCATTTTTTCCAAAAAATGCTTGTTTTACTTTCCTTATAAATAGCGAAGTACATCATGAATTTAACTAAATATTATTTAAATTATGGTTAAATTATATCTGGCTGACGCTGAAAATTAGAATGCAGACATGAGGGGACCAATTAAAAATGTTCGGTAATGACGTTTAAAAAAAAACAAATAAGAACGCAGAATTTTTTTTAATTCTACTTTTTTACGAAATATGCCATTAACCAACTTTAGCCATTCAAAAATTTGCATTTAGGTTACAAATCAAGTAATTTGATAAATAATTATTAAAATAAGTTTTTAATCTTTGTTATTAATCCGCTTTAGTGAAAAATTTTAAATGTTTTTGTTGTTATATAGTCGAATCATTACTGCAATTATCGCGGTCAGCTAGATTTTATTTGCCTGTAATTAAAAAACTGAAGGTTTATATTTTTTTCATTTTTAAACATTATTTATTTAAAACTTATTAATATACACTTAATAACTTTCGATTCTTATTGCGCTTAAAATAATGTCAAAGTATGATATGTAAATTTTTGCTCGCTGCTAATCATCAGAGCCAAGCACCCGCATTAGAAGAAAACGAGGAATGTTTTAAACCGAAACCAAAAGCTAAACGAGCTAGTCCGCTAAACTTAAGTTTAAAATAAATTAAGTGTTATGCTTTCCTGATGTAAAAATATTGTCCTGCTGGGGCCTATTCCATAAAGACGTTTGTAAATTTTCATTTTACAAATCTCCGCCTATTTTTGGTAAATTACATGATAGAGGATATACGACAAGGCGAATATTGATCGGTCAGCGGAGATGAAATCACATGACTGCGACTAATCAACGCAGAGCAGTGCGCGGAGATGCTCCCCCTAGATAACAAGTCGAAACACCTTTATCGTGTATTTTACAAAAAATAGGCGGAGATTTGTAAAATAACGAAGGGTTTTATGAAACAGGCCACAGGCTAAAAATCTTTAAAACTTTTTTTTATTTTCTGCTCAAAAAACTGCTTAGTACTTTTGCTGTTGAAATAAGAAAAATGTTTTGATCATACAGCGACCTGAATGGTTTAAGATATTTATAGCGGGAACAGTATTTTCGTTTAAAAAATTTTTTCGTTTCAGTCTTTTTATTTTTTTTTTTCACCTAAGAAATATTATTTTCTTACTAACACGCTTATTATTTTTTATACTCATCGCATACATTTTTTATTACGTACCATTAACTTAAAAATTATGATTAAATACGCATATTAATTTTCAGGCATGCAAAATTACAATTAAAAAAAAATAAAATTTAAGCCACATTTTCAGGTTTTGGCCGCAATTTTATTGTACCTATTCTTTGGTTATATTACTTTTTTTGATCCAGTACCAATTCATGCTTTTTTAATAATTGAACATAAAATATTTGAACTCATTTACATAAAGTTTACACTTATTTGTATATATATATTACCCAAAAAAGACAGAAGAACATATAACTCAATTTTTTTCGTTTTAAACGAGTGAGCCTAGGGTATTTTCTGTTTTGTGCATTGCTCTTTTGATACCTTTATCAAAAGAATTTGCTTGGCTCTCCTGATTAGCAGCGAAAATTGGCATATTATACTTTGACATTATTTATAGCGCCATATTTATTGTAATAAGAATCTAATAAGAAACTTATTAAGTGTATATTAATAAATTTTTGTTACCTAATTTTGTAAAAAAGGGCGAAATTGGAAAAAAAATTTTTCGATCAAAATTTTTGAAACAACCCGCGCCAAATGTTCTAACAAAGAAACTTAATAGCAATCTTAAAATAAAATTGTGATTTTTTTTCCAAATTATCAGATGTTTTTGAATTTTTGCAAATTTTGAAAAATAGGCTAATTTTTCAAAAATTTTAACAATTTTCAAACTGTCATAAAAATGTTAAAAAATTTTTTTTCTATAAAAATACTGAGCCTATAAGATAGGAAATTTTTTCTTCTATCAGGTGATATACAATTTATTAGTTTTGAATAAGTATTAGGCCTACAATAGATTAATAAACTCTGTCCTTTTTTTTGAAATTTTAAGTAAAAAAAAGTGGTATTAGTACTACCAATTCGAACCTAATAATGAACAAAATTTTAAAATTTGAAACGTTATTTTTGTCAGGATTTGCTTGGCGGTCATTTTGAGCTATTTCTCGTAAAAATTTATTGTGATTAAGATATTTAAATTTGAGGCTAAACCTACAGGCCTGCACATATTTTCACTATCCCACTGAGATTGCCTGGTACTTACTACCGACAAAACATGATGTTAAAAAATCAATAATTTAAAAAATGACGCGGAAATATATAAATTATCAATAAATAACAAGACTTTTGGCTGACATTTAAAATTTTTAAAAAATGATGTTTATCGATGATGCGACAGCCGTTGCAGTAAAAAATCCTGACGTCAAAAACAAAATTTTTTGATTTTTCGCTAATGAAAAAGGCTTTTGGTGCTGTTGGAAAAAGTTTTTCCAAACATCTCTTGAAACTTAAAGAAAAATTATATCATTATATTTTTTATGACGATTTAAATTCAGGAAAGAAGAATTTCGTTCGCAGGTTCGTTTTATTTTATATGTTTTATAATCAGGGGCTTATTTCATAAATGTGGTTGTAAATTTTCATTTTACAAATTTCCACCTACTTTTCTTAGCATACATGATAATGATTTATTGATTTGTAATACAGAGGGAGTATCTTTGCTCAGTGAAGAAAATGCTTTGCGCTTATTTGTTCGTTTTCATAAAGTCGACAAACAGTCCTGTATATCAATTATCGTGTATTTTACGAAAAGTAGGCGGGCATTTGTAAAATGAGAATTTTCCAACGTTTTCATGAATCAGGCCTTAAATAACAGAATTATCTATTACTTCTTAAGCAAAAAGGAAGAGAAACAAAAACAAAAAAAAACCAGAAAAAACCATAAAAAAGGCTTTTTTGCGACGTATAATTATTTAGTGGCTTTTTCAATAACCGTTATGCATAATCTGAAAATCGGATTTAGGAAATTTCGTGAATTTTAAGATCAGAGTAAAATAAAAACTAGCTACTAAAAATACTTCTATAAATAGAGCAGGAAAGGGGTGATTTCCCCCGGGGAGGAGTAAAATAAAAATACTTACCGATTTTGGTTTCCGTTTACGGCAAAAAAAGCCTTTACACAATTGTTTGGTTATCAATACAATTTTTAATATAAATTTTTGTTTAAGATTTGCATGCGTGATTTTCACAGGTGGAGAGGTTATAAGTTTTACCAAAAGTAGTTTGCGAACTGTGTTTATTAAAAAAAACAACAAAAATCTTGTCTGTTTTAATAAAATTACGGTTGAATTTTTTTGGCAAAATATTACTCGTTTAATTGTTTGCTAGTAAAGTAACCCCTGAGTTAAAGTGAAAATCCTCTGAAATCGGACCAATCGTACCTTATTTTTTAAAATTGTTGAAGATTTTTAGTATAAAAGCTCATTATTTTTTAAGAATTAAAACAAGTTCTTAAAATAAAATTGGCGAAATTGAAATTTTTCTATATATACTTTTAAATTAAAAAAAGTATATGCTTGTAATGTTGTTGTTATAACCAGGCCAGTGTCCAGAAATGTTGCTACATCTGTTGGTCGTTCCCAGAGATCCAAGGTTGAAAAAGTTGTTGGATGTTGGCGGCAGTTGAAAATGTGGAGGACGACGTGAGGTCCTCGATTGCAATCTGGGCATAAATTTTTCATTTTGCTATTGATTTTTTTGGTAAGAAAAAAGTGTGTGACAGTAGCCAGAGAGAAGTTAAGCCAGCGTAGAACTTGCTGATTTGGGTAGTCATAGTTCAGAGTGGGGATTTTCCGCTGGGTGGGTTCTTAGAAGAGAGTTTGGCTGAAGTTATTTGATTGCTTCAAATCAAATCAAATCAAATAGTTTATTCTAGTAAACAAACACAAATAGGCATATTGATATATCTTTATAATCACTGTTAAAATTTACTATAGCTGGGTTTATAGTAAACGTTTGTAGAGTATGCTTCATTTGTGAAGTAGGTGTGAATATTGTTGTTAATTTGTTTTCCTGTTAAACTAGGGTGATAGAAGCTGTCAGCAATTGAGCCATATTTTGACTGTAGAGTGTGCTTCATTGTTCTTGGTCTTTTGTTTTTTTTTGTTATTTTGCTGCTGGGGTGGTTTGGTAGTGTTGTAAAAAGTAATGGTTTTGGATTATTTTAAGTAAAAGAAGAAGTAAATAAAAAATTTAATTTAAATAAATTAAGAGTAAAAGTAATTGTGATTTTTAATTTAAGTAAAGTAAAGTAAAAGCAAAGGTCAAAATTTTATTTAAGTAAAGTAAAAGTAAGACCTATTTTTTAAGTAAATGTTAGAGTAAAAGTATAATAAAAGTATTTTTGAAACGGACCAAAACACCAATTTTTAAGGTTCCATAGCTCTGTTCTCTTTTTTTCCGATTCCTCTTTTTTGTTCCGTTTTTTTTTTGCTAATTTTATGTATAAATTATCAGTTTAATAAGTTTTTTGGTCAAAATAAATGATTTTAGCGTGTTAGCGGCTTAAAATTTTTTCTTTTGCTACTCATTTTAAAACAAGCCTATAAGGAATCTACTCATTGAAATTACTTAAATTATACTTAAAGTGATTTAACTATTTGCAGCAAAAAAAACCGAGTAATAGCGGATAATGGATAGCGGATAGTCGTTCATACCAAAATGGCAGTGGATAGCGGATAGTGGAAAGTGGATAGTCGTTCACACTGGAGTAAAAAATGGTAGTGGATAGTGGATAGCCATTCATACCAGAATGGCAGTAAATAGTGGATAGCGGATAGTGGATGGTCGTTCACACCACAATGGCAGTGGATAGTGGATAGCGGATATTGAATAGTACGTTCACACCAAAGTAAAAAATTGCAGTGGACAGTGAATAGCAGATATTGGATAGTACGTTTACACAAGAGTAAAAAACGGCAGCAGATAGCAAATAACGGATAGTGGATAGGTTGTTCACACCTGAATGGCAGTGAAAAGTGGTTAGTGGATAGCTTTTTCACACTGGAGTAAAAAAATGGCAGACAACAGAGAAACTCTGAAATGCTTTAATTTGATTTTAACTTAAAATTTCTATTTTTTTGTTAAAAACAAATGCAGTGTATTTTTTATTGTGTACACGTTTATGAATTGTGTTCTAAACGGAAAAGCATTATGATAATTTAAAATTACAACCCTTAACTTTAGATAGCGATCAAAGTAAAATATGTGAAAATTTATATGCCAAAACACCTCCATGCATAATTTATTCCTTGCTTTAATTACAAAAATTTTGGATTGGGTCCTAAATTGAAAACGATTATGCAAGTTAAAATTTACAGCCCTTATAACTTTAGAGAAAAAAATGTGAAACTTGCGAAAATTTATATGCCAAAATACCTGCACGCCATTATTCATTCCCGCTTTAATTAAGAGTATTATAGATTGGGTCCTAATCGAAAAATCATTATGCAAACAGAAAATTACAACTTCTATACTTTTAAATATGGGTCAAAGTAAAATATACAAAAATTAAAATGCCAAATCACCTTTATGCCATAATTCATTCCCCGTTTTAATTATGAAATTTATGAATCGGGTCTTAAATGGAAAAGAATCATGCAAATTTAAAATTACAATTCCTACAACTTTTGATTGTACCAAATAAACTATGCGAAAATTTATATGCCAAAATACCTGCACGCCATCATTATTCATTTCTCGTTTTAATTAAAAAATTCATAGATTTGGTCTTAAACAAAAAAAACATCATGCAAATTTAAAATTAGAACCCCAAAATTTAGACATTGGTCAAAGTAAAATATGCAAAAATTTATATGCCAAAACACCTGCATACCATAATTCATTTCCCGCTTTAATTACAAAATTTATGGATTGTGTCCTAAACAGAAAGCATTATTTAAATTTAAAATTACAATTCCTACAACTTTATATTGGCCCAAATAAACTATGCGAAAATTTTTAGTCAAAATACCTGCACCCCATAATTCATTCCTCGCTTTAATTAAGAAAAAAATATGGATTGGGTTCTAAACGGACCCAATTCATAAATGTTTGTAATTAAAGCGGGTGCTAGGAAAACACAATCAAAAACGGAGTGATCTAAAAATAAGGAATGATTTATGGCATAGAGGTGATTTGGAATTTTAATTCTTGCATATTTTCTTTGACCAATATGTAAATTTATAGAAGTTGTAATTTCAAATTTGTATAATGGTTTTCCGTTTAAGACCCAATCTATGAATTTTTTAATTAAAGCGGAAAATAAGTTATAACATGCAGGTGTTTTGGCATATAAATTTTTGCATGTTTTACTTTCTACGATTTAAAGTTATAGGTGTTGTAAATTTTAATTTGCATAATGCTTTTCCGTTTAGGACCCAATCCATAAATTTTGTAATTAAGGTGAGGAATGAATTATGGCATGGAGGTGTTTCGGCATATAAATTTTTGCATATTCTACTTTGACAGATATTTAAAGTTAAGGGTTGTAATTATAAATTTGCATAATGCTTTTCCAATTAGGACCTACTCTATAAACTTTGAAATTAAACTGGGGAATGAATTATGGCATGCAGGTGTTTTGGCATATAAATTTTCGCATGTTTTACTTTGACCGATATCTAAAGTTAAGGGTTGTAATTTAAAATTTGTATAATGCTTTTCTGTTTAGAACCCAATCCATATAATTTGAAATTAAAGCGGGGAAGGAATTGTGGCATGTCGGTTTTTTTGCATATAAATTTCGTAGTGTTTATTTGGTCCAATCTAAATTTGCAAGAACTGTAGTTTTAAATTTGCATAATGCTTTTCCATTTAGGACTAGATCCATAAATTTCTGAATTAGAGTTGAGAATAAATTATGGCATAGAGGTGCTTTGGCATATAAATTTTTGCGTAGATAAGCTCGGTGGACCTAAAGCTAGGATTTGTAATTTTACTCTTTCATAATGCGTTTCCATTACAAACCCAACCCAATACATAAATTAAAGAAATACCTTGCAGTTTATAATTTTTTTAAAAACCATTGGTTTTGGCAAAATCAATTGATTTCCAAAAATATATTTACTTTAAACAATCGAAATTTTTAAAAATATTCCCGTAAAAGCAAGAAAAAGCATGATTTTAGAAAAAAACAATAGAAAAAATATCTTTAATTTGTCTTGTCAGCAGTACAGAGTTGTGAAATTTCAAAACTTTCCTTTCCACTATCCACTGCCATTTTTTACTCCGGTTCCAGTGTGAACGCCTATCCACTATCTGTTATCCGCTATCCACTATCCGTTATCTACTATCCACTGCCATTCCAGTGTGAACGGCTATCCCCTATATATTATCCACTGCCATTCCGGTGTGAACGGCTGTCCACTATTCGTTATCAACTATCCGCTATCTACTATCCACTGCCATTCCGGTGTGAACGGCTATCCACTATCCGCTATCCACTGACATTCTGATGTGAACGGCTATCCACTCTCCGCTATCCGCTATTCACTATTCACTGCTATTTTTTACTTTGGTGTGAACATACTATCTGCTAGCCACTATTCGCTATCCACTATCCGCCATCTATTATCCACTGCCAGTCCCGTGTGAACCAGCCTTTAACGTGGCATTTTGGATTGTTTAGAGTTTTTTGAAGTTGGTTTTGAAAAGATTGGGGCTGCATAGTTTATTGTTGCTTTGTAGGTGGCGGTGAGGGTTTCTTTTTGTTGGCCCCAGTTGGCACCGGCCAGGACTTTGATGATTATTGTTTCTCCTACTTACTTTGCTGTTGATGGTTGTTGTATGAGGACCAAAATTGAGTTTGGGTAAATGTTTGTAATCAACTCGCTGAGCGACAAAAATTGCTTGTTTTGTAATTAAGATTTAGTTATTAATTTTTGAAAGACAAAATTCAATGTTTAATTTTTATAGGTATGAACCATAGGCATAAAAATCCTTTGAGGCTTTTTCAACGCGCATAAAAACGTTGCCTTAAAAAAGATACATACATAGTTCAGTTATGAAATCTAAATATCTTTTTAAAGTACTAATGAACACACCTGCAGAAAACAACAGTTGGTTATTGCTATTCACAAATCAAGAAAAAATTTAATTAAAGTTTTTCTGCTAAATTGTGATTTAAAATCAAGTAAATTTTTATATTAAATTTTTTGTCTTTTTTGGTTCAACTGCAACTGCACAAGCCATGCAGTGATGTATTAACTTTTAGAGCTCTCTTAACTTTGTTTTCACTTTTTTCACTAAAACATTTGAAAATTTTACAAAAACGTGACTTTCTAATGGGACAAAAAACTTGTTTGTAAATTTTACAAACTGTTCTGGAAAAATCAAAAAAAAATGTCTCCAACGGCAATAAAACCTTAGAATTTTGAATGCAAGTCCCGGACTCTAACCATTAGGCCAAATCGACAACTGAGGAATATGTAAAAATGAGGCTTTATAAACAATAGTGTTTTCGTAAAAATTTACACACAACATAGTAATTTTTACTAAGTCTGATTTATTTGTACATGACTTTTCGCAAACAAAATTAAGGGAGAAGTAACAATGACGGATTTAGGACCGATGGCGCCTTGGGAACTTGGAGCTGGAACTTAGAACCGTAATTGGGGAACTTGGAGCCGTAAGTGGGGAACTTGGAGCTGAAACTAAAAATTGCTAAAGCGTTTACCTAAGCCTAAGCGAAACCTCATCTAACCCCAAAGCCCAAACCATTTTTTTGGAATACTCCATGTTCCCGTTGCTTGTGGTTGCAAGTTTTCAAAAATTTTGATAACTCGAAGTTCCCTTCTTGTGGCTCTAAAGACCCCATACCCAATGACGTTCTATTATGTAACAAAATTTGTTTATTTGGAATAATTGAGTTTATTAAAACGAAAAATGCATAGAAGTACATGCGTGTTTTACAGTTGTTTTGTTCTAATTATATTTTAAGCAATCCATGCAGATTTTTCGTTGTGTAAAAATAATAAATTAAAAAAATCATAATGTAAAAAAAAACTGCCCAATAAAGTGTTTTAAAGAGTTCTGTATTGATATTGATAGCCATTTACATAACAGCAGTAATAATAATAGTAGTAGCAGGAAGAGAATGATGGCAACCGCAACAATCATAGCGGTTTTCTTTTTTTTAGCTTTTGCTAAAAAATACAAAAAATTGTTACTAAAAATTGAATTTAAAAAACACTAATCAGTTAATAACGCCTTTAAAATTAACAAAAATGAATAAATTACAATTTAAGGTAGAACACCACAGTTACGATTAGATATCAACTTAGATATTAATTTTTGTCTGACAAAAGTATAGTATAGTATGTTCAGATTATGATGTATCCAACGGTAATAATTCTATTGTTTACCGAATGTTCTATTTCGGGATATACTTTGATCAATTTAAAGGTCAAAAAACAGTTTTTGGCCATTTAAAAAATTTAGAAATTTAGATGTTTAGAAAATTCAAAATATAATAACCCGTTGCCGAGATATTTTAACAGTTTTAACTGTTATAAAATTATCAATAGAAAACGTATTTTTCGTGACCATTACAATGTGAAAAACTTTGACCCCCGAGGGGGCGCTAGAGAAGTTGAGACCCCCCTAGGGGGACACTCTGACTCTAACCCGGTTTTACTTCAAAACCACCTCAAAGCACGTACTCGGGGTTGAATACAGTATTGAATAATGAACACTTTTTTTAATTAAAAAAAACACATTTTTTTGGTGTTAAAAATAAATACCAGGGGGATTCGAACCTAGAGCTACTGTTTTGAGTCCTACGCTCTAACCATTCGGCTACTGCTCCGTCTCAGTATCTTTGTTAAAAACTACTTTTAAACGAACGTTTCAAAATGTAGTTTCCTGACGTCAAATCAAATTCATCCATTGCAAAATTATGAAAATTTCTTTACAAACCGATTTTAACAAACTATATATCAAAATGGAGAACTCAACGAGTTAGAAACATTGGCGTTGTTTATTTAAAAATCGTATAGAAATCTACTGAGAAATTAGGCTCCAAAGTTAATAAAATTTTCTCAAAAAACTCTTCAAAATTTCGGGTTTTCTCAGGTTATGATTATACGATTTTGCTGAAAACAACAGGAAAGTTTTATCTACTTGTAATCTAATTACGTACAAAAAATTTTTTTGTAAAAAAAACCTGCGATTCGTCGGAATCCCCTTTGTGGACCATTCCCACAGCTTATTTTTAATATTCATGTTTCATCAAAATATAAAAAATGATATTCAGGACATGAAGATTAATACAGTATGTAGTTTATAAAAATTGGTTACAGCTGTAATGAATAGCGACTGTACAAAATTTGTGCGGTTTTTTCTGTAGTGTTCCACCTTAAGATATAAACGTTTGAAAAAAATCTATTAATAATAAGGAGAACAGTGATATGAACTACAAAATTTATCCAAGTTCTCTAATTATAGTTCACGCGGTGCCATGGGGCTTAATCGCCGTATGGCGCTCCCATGCCACCGATAATTCAATTATATTTTTTTAACAAAAAGGAAGAAGTTGAAAATTTATTAAAAAATTCCTACGTTCTCTAATGTTATGTTGGAGCGGTGGATTGGGGCTTAATCTCCGCACCAGCAAGAATTGCAATTATATTTTAAATAAAAATAATAATAATAAAAAGAAGACGATCATGAATTACAAAACTTACCAACGTTCTTTAATTGTAGTTGGCGCAGTATCATGGGTCATGGAGCTACATTGCTGTGTGGCGCTCCGGCACCTCTAATGATTGCAATTATTTTTTTAAATAAAAGAATCAGCAGAAGAAGAAGATGAACATGAATTACAAACTTTATTTTATTCACGTTCTCTGATTATAGTTGGTGCGGTGCCTCGGGGTTAAATCGCCACACGAACAATGAAAGAATATTGATTTTAAGATATGAGCGTTAGAATAATAATAATAATAACTAGAAAAAATGAACATGAATTACAAAATTTTTCCAACTAATTATAGTTGGTTAATTATAGTTATTGCGGTGCTGTGGGGCTAAGCTGCCGCGGCGCTTCCCGCGCCACCGATAATTGCATTTTTTTTTGAAATAAAGCTTTAAATTAATTTTTTAATCAATAAATCAATAATTAACAAAAAATATTTTATTGTTTTCGCCGTTTTCCGCGCGGTTGAAGTAGATGGCGCTCTGCGGTTTTCACCACCAATAGCAACCAAGCACAGTCTGTCTATGAGGAGCTGTCCGCTGTCTGCTCTGTACAATACTTATTGTAGCCAAAAGGCTGTTATTGGGCGGTTAGAAGTTTTTATTTTTCTATTTTTCAATTTATTATTTTGATCAATAAATTGATAACAAGGATCTAAATGAAAAAAAGTAGCTCCTAAAAAATTGCGTAATTCTTCATAAATAACATTGATCAGAAAAAAAGATGGATTCTTTGATAAGGGTAGAAAATTCCGCAATAATTTTTTGTGAGCCATTGTTTATTGACAAATGGTCCGTATTTCTTGATAATATTAAAACTGTTAAAAAAGTATATCTCGGAAACGGAATGAATATAAACATTTGTCATTGCGCAGCTAAAACTATAGTTAATTAGGCTATTTTTTAATATGATTCAAAAAAAGAGTAGACTATCCTTGACAAATGCTCTAGGAATCGAGCAGGAAAAAGGAGCGATTTTTCCGCGGCATATATTTAGAAAGAAATGATATGGACTAGTCTGAGATGGACATTTATGGACTATAATGAATTTGCATTTGGTTTGGGCAGCTGCTCACTTAAATAAAAATTTCTACCATATGATAATGATTTGTTTATACATTGATCTAATCACACAGCACTGTTGCATTTTTTAGTTTGATGAAATTTCAATTGAAAAAATTATGCTCACAGCAATCTTTGACAAGCGCAAAATCGCCACCTTCAAAAAATTAAAGTTGTTTCTTACATATACAAAAATAACCTTCTAATTGACAAAATGGCGATTTCGCGCTTGTCAAAGATTGCTGTCAGTATGATTTTTTCAATTGACATTTAATCAGACTTAAAAAAATGCAACAGTGCTGTGTGATTAGTTCAATGCAAAAACGATTCATTATCATATGGTAGAATGTTTTATTTAGTGGGCAGCTGCACAAACCAAATGCAAATTTCCTATAGGCTACAGAATGTCCATCTCAGACTAGTCCACATCTTTTGTCTTCTGTCTAAATCTTTTCTGTCTAAATATATCCCCGGGAAAAATCAATCTTTTTCCTGCTCTATTTTTAGAGCGTTTTTTAAGGTTAGTTTTTATTTTCAAAATGATCTAAGCTACACGATAAATACGTTTTGTTTTTTGATCTAAGATTCAAAATATGACCAATTTTTGTACCTTCAACGAATGTTTTTTTTTATTTTTTGAAACCAAACAAGTGCAAAATAGGTCATAATTACACTACCAAAACAAAACACAAAGTAAAACGGTGTATATCGTGTAGTTTGGACCTATTTTAATGATATATATTGACGTTTGACAATTTAAGAAAATTAAAAGACCCAAAAATGGGTCTTTAGTTTGGAATAAAAAACTTTTGACACTTTGGGTTTAGAATCAGAAAACAAAACAAAACGGTTTTTATCGTGCAACTTTGATCAATTTTAAAAATCATAAAAAAATGAAAGATACATGTTATGAAATGTCGTTTATGAAACTAATTTTTTGTTTTTTCGCTCATTTAACAAATTCAATACTTGTGTTTCAATTTGACATTAAACCGAGTCGAAAAAGCTGAATTTGCAAGTTTTAAATTATATTTTAACGCTGAAATGCTTTTTTCTATAGTTTCATTTGATATTTTTAACTAATCGTCGTTAACAATTGTGAACTATCATCATAAAAGAACGAATTGTGAACTATCATCAATAAATTGCTCAACTACGAACGAACGAAAGGATGAATTTGAAACAAAAAAATTTATTGAATGTTTTTTTGCAATTAAAGATTTTCACAAATTTCAATAATTTACATACAAATGGCTTTTCGCAAACAGTTTTCGACTTAAAGTAATTGATCAGTACGTAAATTATTGCAGTCAGTTAGAATAGTAGATTGCACGCTTCCGATGTCTTTGTTATAGACTAGTTCTGAATAAGCGTCTTTTACTGTACGGGAGAGGGTACAAAAAGAAAAAAAAATAAAATTTTAAAAAATCGTAATTTTCTTAGTTTCTTTAGTTTAAACCTATATTTAAAGGTGCGGTGCGGAGTGAAACTTGTCTTAGAGTTTGATACTTGTTTGCGAAAACCTTGCCCCTGTCCTCAATAGCCCATAAAAAATTTTTCAACAAAATATCTCCCAGTGGTTCAGGAGTTATGACGCCCCAAAAATGGTGTTTTTCGCCAATTCTGTACTTGAATGAGTATAACGATTTAAGTTACAAATTATGCTTTCAAAGAAAGCGGCTACTTTTTACTTAAAATTGATACCTTGATCGTTAAGATTGGTGTAGAATTTGTCAAAAGGCTGCGTTTTTCCGTACAAAAAACCTGCGATTTTTTCGTTAGAAACACGAAGTGAAGGAAAAAAGGTTGCGCAAACTTCATTAAATCACTGCCGTCGTTTGTTGTTTTTAACAAAAAAATTTTTGTACGGGAAACGCAATATTTCGACAAATACCAAACCAATTTTAACGATCAAGGTTTTACATTAAAACAGAAAATAGCCGCTTTCTTTTAGTGTATAATTTGTAGCTTAAATTGTTATATTCATTAAGCAATCTTTCACGTACAGAATGGTCGAAAAACGCCATTTTTTGGGGGGGTGAGGGTGGGGTTATAACTCCTTAACCAATGGAGATATTTTGATAAAAAAATTTTTGTCGGCTATTGAGGGCGGGGGTAAGGCTTTTACAAAAAATTATCAAAATCGAAGACAAAAAATTTGACTCCGCACTGCACCTTTAATTAAAATTGATACACAATGATATGTTTCACTATGTTGAAGCGCTTTGATATATCAGGTTGTGCTACATAAATTTTGGTTTTTTAATTAACATGGCATCAGTTAGAAATCATCGCTAAAATAGTATTTTCGTGAACAATGATTTCGAATAAAGTAAAAATAAAGTTGAATTTTGTGCTTTAAAACAAATTTTAAACCTACGAAGGATTTTTTTTGTTGTAAAACTAATTAAAATTTAGATTTAAAAAATAATTTTAAAAAGTCAATTCTAAACTTTTAAATAGAAGTTTTTTTGTGATTGAAACATTAAAAAAGTGAAAACCAAGCGCGCGAGCAGCGCCATACCTATGAAGCGGGAAAAAACTAAAAATCTCCAAAAAATGATTTTGTTTTTAAAATATTATAAAGTATTTAAAAAATTTTGAAGGGAAGGTGTTGAGATTTTAAACCAATAAATTTTCAAAATATTTGAAACAATAAAATATTCTAGTTGCTCGCTGTTTCTCAATTTTCTCTCCACTTACGGTTGCACTGGTTGTGTACCTTCTTCCTACACTAAAGATCCTTTATTCAGAACTAAACGTAAACCCAACGTGGTTGCAACAGTTGTTCGTTGGATTAAAAAAATGCCCCCCATTAAGTAACCATTTAAATCACGAGAATCTGACGTCACTTTATCAGTCAATTAGATTCGATTTAATACCGAGTATTTGTTTGATAAATTGACATCAGATTTTCGTGATTTGAGTGGTTGCTTAATGGGGGGGGGGCATTTTTTAATCCAACAAACAACTGTTGCAGCCACGTTGGGCTTACCTTTAGTCTATACAATTAGGTGGACGTTTGACAATACTCGGTAAATCGTCTCGTCTACAATTATAAAAATACAAGATCAATCAATCTGAAAAAAGGTTAGATTATTCCGATTGTCACTTTCATTATTTCGGTATTCATAGCCTTTTGTAGTTTATTTCACAAAAACACCTTTAGACAAAGTAAAACGAGACATGGAATTTTATTTGAAATGTATTAATTAAATTAAAAATAAATATAAAAAAGTACCTGCTTCTTCATCATCTTTTAAAACTCTACCTAAATTATAATAAAACAGTTAGAAAATAGATTTTGGGTAATTTTTTGCTTAATTATTAACACAAACCAAATAAATTAACCCTTTTTTAGTATGAGCGCAAAACCATCGTTTAAAAGGCAGGTAAGAATCGACCAATCCCACTTAAGAAATAATTTGTATACTGCGTGATTTGCATCCACCGTCTGGGGTTTTAACTTCGGAAGGCTTTGGCAAAAAAGATCGCTATAAATTTGCTGTGTGGAAATTAAATCACGCAGTATGCAAATTCTTTCTTAGTATGCGAATTCCAGTGGATTGCGTTAGACCTGGTCGCAATAATAAGCTTGGCGTGTTCTGGTTTACTACTTTGCTGTCAGCGATTTTTGTTAAAAATAAGACGCTATTGTTTTACATTTGGTCTTAGAAATGCGAAAAAGTTAATAGAAGAAATATCAATTAAAACACCTTTAAAACGTGAACAGGTGTGATATAACATAATCGATAGTTTTAAGCAAAAAATAACGTTTTTATCCTTAAAATTTGCGAGATGCCTCATTAATTTTAAATGATTTAAGGCCCGTTCACACTTATGCACAATGCACGATGCACAATGCACCATGCATTAAAACTCCGAAAATAGGTGTTCACACTTACGCACAATGCACGATGCACAATGCACAATGCATTATCGGACTTGGAACGGCGTTCCAAGTTTTGTGCGAGTAGCAGCGCGCTTCGAAATTTGTACGCACTTTTTTCGCAAAGTACGTATGTTGAGAACTCTTCTGCTTAAAAAACGAATCAAATAATAAGTATTCTTGGACAAACGACTTTTATTAAACATTATACATAAAATTTAAAACATATTTTTACGTTTAAAAAAATATAACATAATTCTGTGCAAAATAAATAAAAAAGAGGGATTTTGGAACTGTATTTTGGCTTTTTTAGCTTTCCTAACTAATATTCAGGATTGTTTATCCCAACATCGGTTAAATAGAGTTTTTTGTCAACTTGCATTTGCAGCAACACTATTCTTTGTTATGTTGCGTTTTTTAATAAATGAAACAAGTATTTTAAACCGTATTTAACAAGAGTTTTGGGTGAGAATTCGTTTTGATGCATTATGCATTGTGCGCAAGTGTGAACAGGTACTATAATGCATTGTGCATCGTACATTGTGCATAATGCATCGTGCATTGTGCATTGTGCATTGTGCATAAGTGTGAACGGGCCTTTAAGTAGGCGGGTGCTAGGTTAATAATTATATGTGACGATATAAAGACCCATTTTCGTAAAAAGCCTGTTTGATATTTCGTCTAAAGGCAAATTCAAAAACTTTAATTTTAGTGATTCGAAGGCGTTGTTTTGTATTTTCCTTAGATTTGTGATAGTTCGAACTAAACAATAAGTATAAGTTTTTTTTAAATTAAAAAAAGCGCTCTTCTATATTGTCTAAAGTAGAATTTTTGGGTTTTTCCTTTTGGATATTTTGAAAGAAGTATGTTCCGAGGCTCTACTGAAATATATTTTTGGCCGGAACCGCATGCTCGAAAATTGACTTTTAGGGATATTTTTTTAGAGCAGAGGCGGGCCGGCTATAAGTATTCCATACGACCGTCTAAAACCCTGTATCAGCACTGTATAAGGTTTTAGCACGGTATAGGGTTTTAGCCAACGGCCCCACCCCTAAGAGTAGATATAAGGGATTGGTGTGAGGTGAGATTTGTTTTCAAATATATATATATATACTATATTAAATCTAAAAAAATGTTTTTTTTTAGAGCTGCCGTTTTTTTGAAAAAAGAACGTAAAAAAAAACAGTTTTTTAGAAGGATTTAGATGCTCCCATGTAAAACATCTCTATTCATTTGTCTATCTTACCGAAATCGGTCCAAATAGTCGTGGTTCATCTATTTTTCTAAGTTTATTGGCTCAGTTGCAAGTCCTATATGTGATCCAATTATGCATTTGACCGATTCAAAAGTCAATTATACGTATAAAACATCTTACTTCCTTAAATTGGACATGTAAAAAACCTTGATTAATTTTGGGATGTAAATCTTCTGTAAAGAATTGCCCATTTAATCCGTTTCCACGATCGCTTTTCCGCGATTACTGCGGTAAAACCTTTGTACTACGCGGTTAAATCTTCGTTTCACAGTGGTTGCATCTTTTTCTTACCATTGTGGTGCGTAAACTTTACCACCTAGGTTGTAACTAGGTTGTAAATAGTACTTTATGCGTAAATAATATTTGCATATTGCTACCGTACAGCTTTAACCATTTTAAGTTGCTTGTTCTCAGTGCACTAAAGATGAATTCCATCAGGGTGAAAATAACTAGGTGGTAAAGTAACCACTCGTTCTTCGAGAAAATATTACGTGAAGAGAAACACCTGACGCAACTTAATAATAATTGGTTACATAACCTCTAAAAACTTTTTTTTATTATTTTTATTCTCGAGCATTCATTCTTTATTTCTTCCTGACGGCGAGCGGTTACGCCCTTAATTTCAGCCTGAAGGATTTTATCTTTAGTCACGCATCAAGTATTACGTAACACTTCTGTGCGATCTGGGTGATACGAAGAATTTACCGCGGTGAAGTTTACGTGCTACAAAGGTTAGACGAAGATACCACCCCCGTAAAACGAAGGTTTCACCGTGGTGATACAAAGTTTTCACCACAGTGTTACAACAGTTCCACTGTGGTAATCATGGAAAGACGACTAAGGGAACGGTTTCAGACCAATAATTGCCTATTTTTGGCATTTACAATTTATATTTATACTGTTAAGGGAAATTTTTTATTAGGTTTTTATATAACGTAAAAGTATATTTTTGAGATTTTCAAGGTTGTGGCGGTTTCCAAGGTTCTAAAAAAAATTGTTGTTCATGGTTTTGGTGGTCCACGTGACAATCAATTTTATAAATTTTAAAATACTTTTTCCAGATTTTTAGCAATGTAAAAATATAGTTTTTAGTTTAGTTTGTTGCTTAACAAAGTTTTTTTCTTGACAATATAAATTAAACATCTTAAAAATAGGCAATTTTTGGGGCTTAACTGTGCTGCTTTACAGCTAACTCCTTGTATAAGCTAAAAATCACAAAAACAACCCAAACAATAACGTTTGCGAGTTGATTTAGGGTATAAAAATGTTTTATGTGTGTATTTGTAATTTTGAAGCAGGTAAATTGATAATTCGTACACGTATGGGACTTTTACAATTAATTGCATAGTTCATTGTGTAACCAACAAACTCGCAAATTTCTTTGTTAGGAATCTTTTTTTTAATTTTGTATTTTTAAAAAAATAAAATAACAATTTTCGTACGGTTTCCAATAGTCAGCGTGCTAGTATCAAATGTGTAGAAATGTGTGCTGTTTTTATTTGCTTCTTCAATTGCCCAACGTAAATCTTTCTTAGTGACGTCACTAGTAACTTCCATGTCAATAACTGCTGTTAGTCCAGGTCTAAAAAGTCATTATATTGAAATTTTTATACGAAACAGTGATGTTCTTGCCCTCCAATATCATGCTTCGGATCTTCAGCCACTTAAAGCGGAGGAAGCTCACGAGCCATACAGTTTTGCCCTTTAAATCGCTAATTTTAAATTTACCTAAGCCTGAAATAGATATAAAATTACTCTTTCTGCATTCGTAAGAAGGATTTTTATCGTCCCAGGTAAGTTTTGAAAAAAATTTAACTTAAAAAAATTTTGTCAAAATAATCTATGGCATTAATCTTTATTTGTTCATCGTTTGGTTTGGTTTGGTTTCGTGCACACAGTTGTCGACAAAACGACTTCTGTAATTGTTAGATGTAGATTGTTATACTTTAAATTAGAGTGTATTTATTAAAAACAAAAAACTAGATATAATTTAAATAGTATAAGAAGGTCCCTCTGCATTTCCTTCTCCCTAAGAACCTGCACTTGCCCGTGTATACTTACTTAATAGCCTTGAAAATGCTCTAAAAATAAAACAGGAAAAAAGGACGATTTTCCCCGGGCATATGTTTAGACAGAAAAGATGTGGCAATTTACAGCTAGCTGACCTCAATTGAATGGTTTATTTAGCAAAATTGAATCGTCTATATAACAGCAATAGTAAAAACTGTTTAATAATAAAGATGAAATTGTTTTGTTTATCAAATTAGTAAATTTGGAATAAAATTCCTTTTTTTATAGGCTAAATTTCACTAAAATTTGTAAATTTCGTGAAAAAAGCGCGAAATAAAAATACTCCGTTTTCCAATTAGTTTTTAAAAACTTCATAGTGCACAATTGTGATTGGTTTTTTACTTACAAATTTACGAGGTCAGCCAGATATAAGTCAACCATAGTCAGCCCCAGTAAGAAAGCAAGCCCTTTTTAAAAAAGATTTTAATATTAAGAACAATTGCCTCAATTGTGGGCAGGTTTACCTACGCATTCCAGGAACTTTTTTTCGTTGCTATTATTAGCGGTATTTGTTTAATAGCTGAAATACAGTAAAATATAGATTTTATTTTGCTTTTATCTTATTTGTAACATTTGCCAATATAATGCGCTCTTATTGTTTAATTAAAGATAGGATATTTTATTTTTGTGTATATTTCTTGATTTTAGTGGAAGAAATTACTTTCTTTAAAAATGCAGTAATTTTTCCTAAATTTCTGCAATTCCCTGTAAAATTTGGTAAAATTATATCAAATGGCAAATTGTTTATTATCTAATATAAAGTTTAATACTTTTAGCCAGCTGCGGTAAAAATCGAAAAAATAATGACAAAATAAATTTTATTTTTATCAAAAAGTGTTTTAACTAGTTGAAATAACTAGTGTTTTCCAGCTAACTAGCTATTTAACTAGTAAGTTAATTGCTTAAAATTAGAAATTAGTAAGTTATCTAGTAAGTTAATTGGTCAAAAATGTAAGCTAGTAAGTTAACTAGTAAGTTAATTGCTAAAAATTATCAACTAGTAAGTTAACTAGCAAGTTAACTAGCCCAAAAAATGCACTAGTTAACTAGTTAAATAGTAACTAGTAAGTTAACTAGCACAATTTTACCGGTCACCAGCTTTTCCAATACAAAAAAAAACTCTACTTGCTGAATGACCTCGCTCAAATCATCATTATCAAGAGTCTTTCCTAATTTGGCCACATTTTCTTTTTCCTTATTATAGGAATCACTCTCCAGAAAACCAGATATGACTAGCGTTGTTTCTTGTTCTCTTTGCACTTCCATGCGCTTAAAATAACTGTCCATCATTGGAATTAGACGCTTGAAAACTCTCTCACACACAGCAGCCACCACATCCGCATCGACGCCAGGAGCCTGTTCCTCCTCCATACTGAAGAGCCTCTCCTCTAAATCTGCCAATTTCTGCTGCAGAGCCGCATTCTCCGCTTCCAGCCTGGCAATTTAATCATCCTTTTTAGTGGTTTTGGTTGACGACATGGTTATTTTTTTGTTTTAACGTAAGTGGGCAAAAACCACTTGCGTTAAAATCATTTAATGTAAGTGGATAAAAACCAGTTAACCTTTACTTTAAAGTATGAATACGCTACTGTTTTAAAATCAAAAATGTCTTACGTGGTGGCTTTTATGAGTGTGTGGTTTACATATCCAATGACTAGTCTGAGAAAATCTTCGTTCAGCTAAATTTGTAAACATTAGCAAGTCATATTAAACAGGAAAAAAATTTACTAATAAAAAAAGTAATCACATATCTAATGTAAAGTTATTTCAAGACTTCCAACTACAGTGTTAAAATACATTGTAAACAAAATGCGTAGTAGTGTTAATATGTCATTTCATTCAAAAAAATGGAATTTTAACTATGGAAATTAATTAATTTTAATAATCTTAATATAATTATGCCTAAATTAAGTATTATCTGCATTATTCACCTCTAGGTTTTTTGGAAATTGAGCACCTATATGTATTTGCACTAACACAATCAGGATAGTCTTATAAAACAATGCAATTGTCATTATCTTAAAAGGTATT
>JASAMX010032099.1:0-7500 GCA_030248175.1 Microlaimidae sp. YZB2_3 | reverse complement strand
TCAACACAAGTACTTGTTTGACTATTTTGGAATGACCCTGATTCCATTTTTTTGTCATTGGTCGAACCTTTGATTGTAAAACATGAAAGCAATTTTCATTATTATTATTATTAGTACCTAAGCATTATTAGTACCTAAGCATAATTGCTTAAGCCTTTTGAGCATTTCTTAACACAATGCTTTCCCCTTGATAGAATAAAGAGCACTTGCATTTTAACCAAAGTAATGTTAAAAAAAGGTGTTTTTTGTCCTTTTCAAGGGGGACTTGCAAATATTTTTTTGTTTGTAACGGTATTGCTATTAATAATATCTCTGGTGCTATTAATGTATTTTTGTATCTTTTAAATCTTGGTGTGTTTTTTATTGTGATAGTTCCTTTTTGTTTAACTATCATATTTTAATTGCATGCTGTTTTATGCGTTTTTATGCCGGTATAGGCATAGGCATAGGATATAGGCATATTTACGCGGGTATAGGTATAACCTGCATAAAAATTCACAAACGTAAATAATTCTTGGCAAAAATTCAAGGATATATTGTTGTTAGGAATTAATAGACATGTCCCTGGAAAAAAATTATTTACAAATAAGAAAAAATTATACAATATTCAATACATATAAAAAAAACTAAAAAATCAAAAGAAAAAACTTTGGCATAAGCGTAATATTGATGTAAAATCAAGACAGAGTACAAAAATATTTGCAATGTATACAAAAATAAAATTAGAGATTTTAAAACTACTAAAGAGGCAAAAATTCTAAATTTAGGGGGTTTAAACAATTTTTATATTTGTTATAGTAAAAGTAAACCAAAATAAACCATACCACCAATTAAAAAGGAAGATGGTACTTTTGTAACTGAAAAGTGAAAAAGTTAAACTGTTTGGAAATTACTTTGCTTCCGTTTTTACTGATGATGATGACACCTTACCAAATTTTAATCCAAAAAATATAGGGAAGTTCCACAACATGGTAGTTACTACAAAAAATGTATTACTACAAAAAAGGTATTCAAAGCCCTAAAAAAGCTCCCAAACAAATTGTCTAGAACACCTGACTGTTTTCCAGCTTACTTTTTAAAACGCTTGGCCAAAATTATTGCTGAATCTTTGGCAATAATCTTTCAGATGTTTTTTTTTTGATTTTGGAGAATTACCACTTGATTGGAAAATAGCTTATTTAAACTTACTGTTTAAAAAAGGAACCAAAAACCTAAAAAAAATTATCGTCCAATTTCACTTACATCTTTTTCTTGTAAATTAATGAAAAAAAAGTTTGTTAAAGAAGAAAAGCTTGTTAAAGAACTTCTTCTCTTTTTCCATTGACGCATGCACTAAAAGATAATTCTAATCTAACTTCTAATCGATGTCATATAGTTGGATTTTGCCAAGGCCTTTCACACCTTTTCACATCAGAAATTATTATATAAGCTAGAAAAATATGGCGTTTCCGGTAAATTTTTAAAATGGAT
Organism: Microlaimidae sp. YZB2_3; assembly: GCA_030248175.1. Taxonomy (NCBI): domain Eukaryota; kingdom Metazoa; phylum Nematoda; class Chromadorea; order Desmodorida; family Microlaimidae; species Microlaimidae sp. YZB2_3. Next base: position 6,030 of record JASAMX010032099.1, on the reverse strand, counting down.
AAAAGAATTTTTAGTTGGGCGGGATATTAAAGTTGTAATTAATGACTCAGTATCCAAATAATTTCCTGTGAAAATTTCAGTTCCCCAGGGTTCTGTTTTGGGCCGATTTCTTTTCCTTATCTATATAAACAATATTGTTGATTGTGTTAAGTACTCACAAATTAGGCTCTTTGCAGATGATATAAAGTTGTTTGCAAAATCTTCATCCAAAGACTACCACATTCAAACCTTAAGACTTCAAGAAAATTTAGATAGAATATACAGTTGGTTAAAAGACTGGAAGTTGCAATGATCAGATCATAAAAGTGAAGTTCTTTATACTCAAATCATAGCAAAGAGTTAATTTGTAAATATAAGCTTGGTAACAATGTACTTGCAACTACAGAATCGGTGCGTGACCTAGGTGTTTATATATCTAATGATATGAAATTTCTAAACACTGTGAAATCACAGCAAAAAAGCAATGGGAGTGACATCAGTAATTTTTAAAACATTTAATTCAAACTCTAGAAATAATCTTCTCAGAGCGTATAAGTCCTATGTTAGACCAATTCTGGAGTATGCTAGTGCAGTATGGAACTCTTATTTAAAAAAAAGATATAAGTATTTTGGAAAAAGTGCAAGAAAATTTCACTAGGTTGTTTTATAAATGCAAGTTGTTACCTACTGGTTATGAACAAAGACTGGATTACTTAGGTTTAGAAAGATTAAAGGACCGAAGAGACAAAACTGATTTATATGAGTGCTTTAAATTTATACATTGCTTAAATAATTTGTCAATCATTTTAGATAGCCATGTTTGTTGATATTTTGTTAGAATTGTAGTTTATATTGGCGGCGATTAAGTCGCAGATTTGATGTTGTTGATAAAAAAAAGAAAAAAAAGAAAAAGAAAAAAAGAAAAGAAAAGAAAAATGAAATGATGAAACAGTAAAATTAAGCTATGCATAGACTATGCATAGTAAAATATTAGTACTGTTATTTGATCATTAATAATGATAATAATAAATAATAATTTATTGATCCAACGAACAACTGTTGCAGCCACGTTTAGTTTACCTTTAGTAAATTTTATATCATGAGATATATAAACACCTAGGTCTCGCACCAATTCATTAGCTTTAGGTACAATTTTTTCAAGTTCATATTTAAAAAATCATCTCTCTACTATAAGGCCTAATCAGCTAAACTTCACATTTTGTTATCTGCCAGTTGCAACTGCCAATCTTTTGACCAAATATATTTATTCTATTTAAATCTTCTTAAAGTCTTAAGGATTCAATTTTGTAGTGTTTAGATGAAAATTTTGCAAACAACTTTACATCATCTGAAAACAAATTAATTTCTGCGTACTTAACACAATCAACAATGTCATTAATGTATATTAAAAATAAAGAAGGTTAGAGAGATGTGAGTTTAGGATATTTGGATTAGTTATTTTAGGATTTTAGATAATAAAATTTTTTATTTTTAAAAGTTAAGAAATATTTTAGTTATAATTTTTTTATTGGTTAATATGGTATAAATTGAAATAGTATATAAGAAATTTTTGAATTTTAGAGTTTATTTTAGTGTGGTTAGAAAAAGTTTTTAAGTGTTTATTTAGATTTTTGTGGAAGATGTTAAATAATTAATTGAAAAGAATTTTTTAAGTTGTTATGAGTTTAAGAAAAAATGTAAGGAATTAAGATAGTTTATTTTGTTTTTTGAATTTAAGTTAAAAAAAGTATTTTTTATAGTGGAAATTGGGGGTTGTGCTGTAGAAAAATAGCGTTTGGGATCAGAACGGTGCGGTGCTGAGCTGTTTTTTGTACATGATTTGGTTTGTGTGTTGTTTCTTTAGGTTGTTTTTTTAGATCCCACCTAACTATTCTTTCTTCTTTCTTTTTAAGTTAGTTGACAAACATCTTTTTTTTCTTTTATATAACTTTTTTTGTTGCGAAGTCGTAGAAAACTTCAGCAAAATCTACGTGTAAATATAAAGAGAAAATCTACAACTTTGTCATTTTTTTGAGGTGTTTCTTTTTTTGTGCCGGGGTCACTTCGGTAAAGGTTTCCAACGGCGGTTTTTTTTGGATTTTTTGCCTTAAAACAATGTTAAAACCTTGACGAATTAAATTGAAAAAAAGCAAATTTTTTTTTTAACAGGTGGTCCCTGGGGTTTTGAGAAAAAGATGTGAGAGAGATTTTCAGAGAGAGTTTTTTGCGTTTGGTGCGTCTTTTCTAAAAATTAAGTTTAAAAAAGCTATTTTTCTCTAGAGAGGATATCCTATATAATAAAAAATTTTAAAGAGATTAGTGCTAGGGGTAGAGGAGCCTCTGTCCACGAGCGTTAGGGAGCAAGCTGAAATACAGTTAGGCGTTTGAGACTTTGTTTGGAAGCTTTTTAGGGCTTTGAATGCCTTTTTTGTAGTAAATAACATGTTGTCCAACTTCCCTATATTTGGTGGATTAAAATTTGGTAAAGTATTATCGTTATCAATAAAAACTAAGGCAAAGGAGTTTCCAAACAATTCAACTTTTTAAAAGTCTTCCTTTACGAAAGTTCTATCATTCCTTTTAATGGTTGGTTTTTACCCACTTACGTTAAATGAGTTAGGACTTGTCACTGACGTTAAAGAATGATGCCAACCCGAACGCAGTCTAATTCCGCAGAAATCGATGTTCTTCGCAACAAAGTGTGTGAACTTGAGGCGGAGCGGTCGGAATGGATAGCTGAGAAGGGACAGCTGGAGGAGCGTGTTCGAAAGTTGGAGGAATCGTCCCAGTTTTTGGACCCCCAGAAATTTCCTATGCTGATTGCCGATGTCTGTTCCCAGGTGGTTAAGCAGCTGTTGCCAGTGCTAAACGATCTTTTTGAAGAACATATGGCAAAGCTTGACGCCAAGCGAGAGCACGGACAGTTTGCTGTAATTACTGGACTTCCTGAAAACGGAACAGACCCCACTGATGTAAAGGAGTTTGTTGCCAAGCTGGCAGGTGATGAACAAGTTGTAGAAGTGGAGGACTACTTTCGTATAGGTCCTGATAACAATGGGTTGAAAAAACCCAGACTGTTAAAAATCAAGTTTTCCAGCATCGGTGTGCGTAACAAGCTAACCCGTTCAGGCGGCAAACTAAGAGACACAAAATTCAAGGGCGTTTATATCAGGCCCTCTATGACGTATGAGCAAAGAGCTGCCCAAGCCGCAATGATCAGTGATATTAAAAAGTACCGCGAAAAACACCCAAATGCCAAAATTCATGTGAGGTACACCAATTTGGGTGATCCTTACATTTATGACGGCATCACAAGAAAAAACTTTGAAAAGAAAGATGAGGTTTTCAAAACAGCATAGGAATTTTTGCGATCCTCTTGCAAATCAGTTGTATTGAAAGCTTTTAGTTTCAATGCAAGAAGTCTCAAAAATTCTTTAGCTGAGTTTAATATCATTTTAGAAGGAAATGACGCAACATATAATAACTCAAAATTTGATATTATTTTTATAACAGAAACGTGGCTTTCAAATGAAATAAATGATGCCCTAATTAATCCAAATAATTCCTATCATATATTAAGACATGATAGACAATCAAGCAATCATGGAGGTGTCATGTTAATGATTAAAAATATTTATTCAGCTGTTGAGGTTGAAATTAATCCAAAATATGCACAAATTGAACTAACAGCTTGCGATTTAGTTTTTAAAACTCTTAAAATTAGAGCCATTTGTCTCTACAGACGCCCACAAACTACTAAAGAAGAAGATGATTTGATTTTTGAATTACTAAGAAGCTTAATTTTTAATTTTGAGGGTACTGTAATTCTAAGTGGTGATCTTAATCTTCCTGGTTTAAAATGGCATACAAAAGAAATAGTTTCAAATAATCAAAATGAAAAAAACTACTTTTTCTTTTTTAGTGAGTTAGGACTTGTTCAACTAATAAAAAACCCAACTAGAGGAGACAACTTTTTGGATTTGGTACTTACTACAGATATTGACATTTTCAATTCAGTAGACCTAGCACCAAACTTTTTAAAATCTGACCACTTGTCCATAACTTTTGAGATTAATGTATGTTATGAAAATGTAAATAATAAATCACAAAAAGATATTGTACCAAATTTTGCAGAAGCAGACTATGATTCCCTTTTTTTACTCTATGCTTCCCACAATTGGGATGAAGTTTTTAAAAATTGTAACAGTGTTGAAGACCAGTGGCAAAGTTTCAAATTAAAACTTCTTGAAGGCATAAATAAGCATGTTCCAACTAAAACTATTAAAAATAACTTTGGAAAAACAAAATATCCTGCAAACATTCTTAAACTTCAAAGGAAAAAGCTAAGACTTTGGCACAAACGAACCAAAAAAAAATCACAGGAAGAGTACAAACAAATAAGCAGAGAGTATATTGAAGAAGTTAAGAAACATAGCATTTTTTTGGAGGAGCAAACGCTAAAGCAAGGAGACATCCAAAGTTTTTATAAATTTGTTAACAAAAAAATAAAGTCAAGAAGTTTCCTTCCAGCTCTTCTAAAAGATGACTCCACCTATGCTGTGGATGATTCTGAAAAAGCAGAAATGTTTGCAGAATATTTTAGTTCTATATTTACTATAGATGATGGAAAACTTCCTCATTTTAGCCCTGAAATAACAGAAATACTAGATAATTTGGTGTTTACTAAAAAAGACGTTTTAAAAGTTTTAAAAAATTTACCTAACAAATTTTCAAAAACTCCTGACTGTATTCCTGCATATTTTTTAAAACGTCTCGCAAAAGTTCTTGCTGAGCCCTTAGCTAAAATTTTTAACAGTTCTTTTCAAACTGGAAAACTTCCCTGCGACTGGCTCATTGCCCTAGTGATTCCAATTTTTAAGAAAAAGCTAAAAACAAAAAAAGAAAATTACAGACCTGTTTCCTTAACATCTTATTCATGTAAAGCAATGGAAACTATAGTGCGTGACAAACTTTTCTCCTTTTTTCAAAAATTCTTGTCTAGGTCTCAACATGGTTTTAAGGACAAAAGTTCAACAGTCACGCAGCTATTAGAATCACTAAATGATTGGACAAAAGCGTTAAAAAACAAAAAATCTGTAGATATAGTTTATTTGGACTTTGCCAAGGCTTTTGACACTGTATCCCACCAAAAGTTGTTACACAAACTTGAAAAATACGGAGTTTGTGGTAAATTTTTAGACTGGATCAAGGCATTTTTAACAAACAGATCTCTAAAAGTAGTAATCAACAAATCTGTTTCAAAACCTTACAAAGTAACCAGTTCTGTTCCTCAAGGTTCAGTACTGGGGCCTTTGTTATTTTTGATTTATATAAATGATTTAGCAGATCATGTGGAAAGTTCTGGTGTTAAATTATTTGCAGATGATGCAAAAATTTACACTGAATTTTGTGCAAATGATGCTAATAGTATTACTAATCAAACTCTCAAATTACAAAAGGACCTTGATAATGTGGCAGATTGGGCAAAAGTATGGCAGCTAAAACTTGCTGAAAATAAGTGTGAAACGTTTCATATTGGACAAACTACTGAGCCCATAAAAAACACATATTCAATTAATAATCAAGTTCTTAATAGTGTTCCAATAGTGCGCGACTTGGGTATTTATATGTCTCAAAATTTAAAGTTTTCTTATCACTGTGAAAGGATTGCAGAGAAAGCTATGCAAAGATCAGCTTTAATTTTTCAAAGTTTTAAAGCCAAATCTGTAAAAAATTTAGTAAGAGCATATAAATCCTATGTTAGGCCTATTGTAGAATATGGATCTGTTGTATGGAACCCACATTTAAAAAAAGATGTAGAGTTAATTGAAAAAGTCCAAAAAAGTTTCACTAGACGACTGTTTAAGAGCTGTGGTCTAAATTATACTAACTATGAAAATAGGTTGGTTTTCTTAAAGCTTGAAAAACTTTCTGACCGCAGAGCTAAAACTGATCTCTGTGAAATTTTTAAAATTATTAATAACAAAACTTGTCTTCAACCAAAAGATTTTTTTACCTTTAATTATAATCCCACTAGAGGACACCCTTTTA
>JASAMX010032098.1:0-52121 GCA_030248175.1 Microlaimidae sp. YZB2_3 | reverse complement strand
TACTGGTTCGAGTACATATACTAAAAAAAGCTTTTATAAAAAAGAACATATAAAAATCAAAAATTGAAAGTACAAAAACCATCAAAATATTGTGAATAGCCTGTTTTAACTGAGGCTAATTTAGCAAGTATTTAGCAGGTTTGTAGTGGACTGTTGAATGATTTTAAATGTTTGCTGTATTATTTGCTATTGAAAATTCAGAACAGCTTATATATTTTTTATTTTACTTCACTTTATATTTTTTTTTATTTTACTTCACTTTATCACTTTATTTACGGTCTCTTGCTGGTGTACTTGTATCTTACAAAATAGTTCCATGGTGGTGAACCATTGACTACAATTTATTATTTTGATTATTATATTTTTATTATAAAAATTATTTTAACATTCCGCAATTAATTTAAAAACTGATTAGTTTACAACACCTTAAAATTGTCTTCAAGCTGTTTCGAACGATATTAGATGCGAAGGGATTTTAAACAAAAAAATAGCCATTGGACAACAAAACTTAAAGGAGCACTGTCACAAATCAAATTCCTATATCGCCCGAAACGGACTGCTCCTTTAATATCAAACCTACCTAACTCAAATTCGGGATTTGAAGTGCTCCACTACAAGGCTACAACATTTTTAAAATTCAGCTCGATTGGTTCAGTATTAAAGGAGCAGTCCGGGTTGGGCGATATAGGATTTTGATTTGTGACAGTGCTCCTTTAAATACCATAATCAAGAAAACATCTGCTTTTATGAAAAAAACTGCGGAAATTTGTATATACCTACTACGTATTTTTTATGGCTTTACAATTACTTATTGTTTTTACCAAAAGTACAAAATATAACGAAAATTAGAATTCCAGTATAAAAAAAGTAGAACCTCCGTATGCTATTATGATGGCACAGTTTCAGAATATGCCGTCATAATAGCACATATTATAAGTTTTGAGTCGAGTGATGTCATTATAACGACTTATTGTTACTATTTGATTATATTAGCATACGACGTTGCCACTTTTTATACAGAATTTGCACTTTATATATTTTTATTACTACTATGAATTTATAACATATCATAATATTACATTATTATGTGTGACTTTATATTTTTAATTTTTTCACTTTATTAATTGCAAACTGCGAGCTAAATATTCTCTCCAGTCTATTTTTCGGGCTAGTTTTTAATCGTGGATTCACGTGAAGAAATATTTTTTAAATAAATGTAAAAGAAAAATATCAGTAAAGAAAAATTATTAGGAATTGCGTCCTACCACAGCGGCGAGTCTTACAAAAAATGATTTAAAATTTTTATGTGCACTATTATTCTGATCCTATGGTCTGATTCTTACAAATCTCCGCCTATTTTTTGTAAAATACACAATAAAGGTTTTTCGACTTGTAATCTATGAGAAGCATCTTCTCGCAGTGGTCTGCGCTGATTGGTTGCAGCCACGTCATTTCATCGTCGCTGACTGATCGATATTCTCCGCGTCGTATATCCTCTATCATGTAACTTACAAAAAATAGGCAGAGATTTGTAAAATGAAAACTTACAAACGTCTTTATGAAATAGGCTCCTGGTGAGTCTTAGCTAGGTTAGTATACAATGTAAAAATATACAATTATTATTATATTATAGGGTTTGCTATTGGAAACAATGGGAGACTACGCTGGATTATGGGATGAGAGTTTTTCACATCGCCCAAGCTGGTGCGATGCCAAAATGGCCTTACGACAAGTTAAAAAGGTAAATTTGACGTTATGATGAGAAAATGAGTTAAAATCGCCATAAATACTCATATAACTGTGATTCTTTTGTCATTTACACACATATAAAAGTTTTTAATTAGAGTTACGCAGGTTTTATAGTGATTGTGAGTTTTATATTAGTAGTAGTGACGACGAGAATCTATTTTATTCTTGCTAATGCCAGAATTAAATAAATTGAATTGTTTCCATTAATTAAGTTTAACAGCAGGAATAAATTGAATATTTCTTAAAAAATGCACTTCTCCAAATAATCTAGTTAATTTTTTAAACTCATTTTAACCAGTGTTCTTAAATTAACTTTCCAGAAATATTTTAATTTTTCTGATAAAACCTTTTCAAATTATCATAAATTGCGGAAACTCAGTAAAAAACATTTTTTTACAAATCAAATTTGCATAAGATAATTTTAATTTGACACTATATTAAAAATTTGATTCCAAAAATATATAAAAACCGGTGTAATTTATGTTTTAATTTGGTATTTATACAATTTCAATCACTTTATAAAAATTTTGGTGTAAAAACTGGGCTTTCAATGAATTTCAAACTTTTCTGTGCTTTGCGAGGGTTTTGAACAGTAATATAACTGTAAAAAATGAAGTAAAATTGCATCTGGAAAGTTAAGAATTTTTAAATTTTTAAAAAAAGGAATATTTTAAAATTTGTTTCACCGATAAAAAACGTGAGTTTAAAATCCTGATCATATAAAGAACAACACCTTTAAATGTTGATTTAATTTTTTTACTTATGACATTAAAAGTGCGAGTAAAAGCATAACATGTATAAAAAAAATTGAAATGGATTTACAATAGAATGACTTGTGGGGAGAGTTTTTTAAAGAAAAAACAATATTTGTCTAAATTTTAAACAAAATATTTATCTTCTGAAGATACCTTGTTCAAATTCATCCCTTGGTTCCAGTTATTTTTTATACGAAAAAAATGTTTCAATATTATAGGCTTAAAACTAAACGTAATAAAAATTACTAAATATAAGATTAAGTTTTGAATTTTGTTAGTACACCGAACCCTATATTGTTTTGAATGGCCAGAATATTTTGTTTAAATCGAGCAATGATTTTTCACAGCTTTCTATTTTTATATTGATAAATTTATTTTGACAAAAAAGTTGCAGTTTAAACACGTGTTATTGCGCGCAAAGGTGTAAAATTTCTAATTTAAAAATGACTGCAAAATGACTGCGCGAAAATGTGTAAAATTCGTAAAATTCCAATATAAAAAATGACTGCGAAATGGTCGTATAATTTTGTACCAGTCACATATAGACACGAAATTGATTGAAAAATTGTAACAATTATGATTAATGAAAACATTAGGGTATTGGACTTAATCTTGGACAACCTTAATTTCAGCCGTTTTCTCTAAATTTCAAAAAGTTTAAAGTCTTCAACGAAATTGTATAATTATATCAAGTTACAGGGCAAGGGCATCTTCCAAATAATAGCGGTTTTTGCGCAATTTTTGTTGGTTTCCAATAGAAAAACAATTGTCAAATATATGCAAATATTTTATGGTTTTTTAATACTAAAAAAATATAGACATATATTTAAAAATATATCTAAAAATGTATCCAAAAATATATCTAAGATCTCAGTATTTCTACTAAGTGAAACCGAATTTATGAAACAAAGCAAATTTATTTTACGCTAATAGCGCAAAAAAGTATATTATTACGTATTATTCACTGCATTGAGAGCAAAACACTTTCTTATATTTATTTTGTTATTATTAAAACTATTGCTAGATATTTTAAACATTAATTAAATACAATCTATATTTTATAAAATAATATTAATTAAATCTAGGATCAATGTAAATTGGCTTTAACCACAGCAGTAAAAAAGTTAACAGCAGCATGAAAGGGCTTAAAAACAGTAAGAAAGTGTTAATGCTAATAAAAAAGGGGTTATGAGCAGTAAGAAAAAGTTAACAGCAGTAAAAATATACGTTAACATAAATAAAAAAGTTTAAAAATAGTAAGAAAAACGGTTAGAAAAAAGTTAACAGATAACATCAGTAGAAAAAAAAAAGTTAACAGCAGTAGAAAAACGGTAACTGCAATAAAAAAGTTTAAAAACAGTAAGAAAAGCGGTTAGTAAATTAACAATAAAAGGGTTAACAGCAGTAATTGAGAGTTAACAACAATAAAAATACGTTAACAGCAGTAAGAACGGATTAAAAGTAGTAAGTAAAGATCAATGGAAGTAAAAGGGATTAACAGCAATAAGAAACGATTTACAACAGTAAAAACAAAATGGTTACACAACAGTATTAACAGCAGTAAGAAAGTGTTAAAAACAGTAAAAAAGGGTTCAAAGAAACAAAAAAGTGATAAATCAATAAATTACACAGAAAAAAGTGAAAGTAAACGTGCTTGGGCTATACGGGCGTGCGGCGCTGCAGTGAAAAGTAAACAACAATAAAAAAAAGAGTTAACAGCAGTAAGAAACGTTAACAACAGTAAAAAAGAGTGAAACAAATAAAAAAATAATAATTAATAAATTTTCCAGAGAAAAGCAAACGTACTGGAACGTAAATCCATAAATGATAAATCAATAAATTTAATAAATTAAAGTTAATTTAAATTCGATAAGTTTAAATCAATAAAGTAAGTAAATTAAATTAAATAAACAAAATAAATTAAAAAAATAAAAAAATAAATTAATAAATAAATTAAATATAAATAATTAAATTTTTCTTGAATTTAATTTAAATAACTTTAATTCAATTTAAATAATTTAATATAAATCGATTTAATTCAATAAAATTTCTAGAAAAAGGCGAAAGGAAACGTGCCTGGGCTCTATGTGCGTGCGGCTCTCCAGTGGGTGCTGTTCAAGCACGGATGTTTCATCCAGCGTTTCGCCGTCGAGATCACCTGCGTCCTGATCCTCCTGTTCTGCGTGGCTTGCGCCGGTCTGAGTGAGGCCAAAATCCTCACGGACATCGTCCGGCTGTGGGTGCCGAAGGGCGGCCGACTCGAGAAAGAGGGCAGGTTCATGGGCCAAGCGGTGGCCGCCGCGGCTAGCCAGCGCCAACAGCAACTGGAACTTACGAAAAATTTTACATTCAACTGGGAGAAGGTGGAGCGTTCTTCGGGCGACGACGACGCCAACGACACGGATGCCGCCGGCGGAGGGAATAAGAAGAAACAACCCGGATTCGAGCAGCCCAATTTCGGTTCGGAGAGCGGGCTGGGTGGCGGATTTCAGATCACCATTCAAACGCCGAAGCAGTACGGGATTAATATTTTGACATCCGAGGATCTTTTACTTCACGCGAAGGTGAGTTGAAGAAGCTTTTTAGTTTCTTCAAATAAGGTAACTGACTTAAATTCGGCCAGCCTTAATTTTGGCCACCACCTTATATTTTTGCTTTCCGCAAAGTTATAAAATGAACTTCGTATGGCTACATAGATGACATGGTGATTTAGCTAGCCACGCGCAGTTCATTTCATAACGTTTGACCATGACAAAAATAACATTCGGTGGCCGAAATTATAAGACTGGCCGAATTTAAGCCAGTTAATTTACTTTGTAAAAAAAGCGCCGGTAGTGGTCCGCTAAAAGTGAAACAAAATATATTTCAACCGAGTAGGGTTATATAAATAAACTGAGTTTAAGTTAGTTGCGATTAAACATTTTCGTCGTAGGACTTAACCACTCGCGACGAAAACATTATTTTTCAAAGGTTTCTTTCTCGGTCTTTTCGTTACAATTTATGATAAATGCCGAAAAACTTTTATTATATTTTAGTGAAAGCCAACCCATTTGTGGACAAAATTAATAGAAATAAAGGTTTTTTTTAAGTTAATAAAAAGTTACTGACAATATTAAGATTATTTTGAATTATTAAGAAAAGGATTGCTAAAAAAGTTATTTTAAGTTATTGAAAAAAGGCACTCGGAGCATTTTCAAATTTTTTGCGACGTCTTTCATTTTTTTTGAATTTCAAAAAAAAAAACGCATATAATTTCGAACTTGCGATGACAAAAAATAAGATTATAGATAAGTACGTCTCACGATTACCTGATCGCTCAGTACTTTCTTTTTTCCTAATTAACTTAATTTTTTTGCTCGTTAACATTTCTCAGCGTTACCTGGAAAAAACACGTGTACATTTTTACCAGCAATTATTATTTTGTTTATTACTTTTCCTTTTTGACTTTTAGCCTGGATTTACCTAATATAAAAAATTCACTAAAACTACTGTACTAAAATCAGTAATATTAATTATTATTAATTGTAATTAGTATATAATAATATGATAGTATTTTTGTTTTCTATTCAATTTTGAAAATAAATTTATACTCATTGAAGTTCCACCACATTAGACTCGAGCATAGTTAAGTATACCAGCTATTTTTGGTAACATTATTTATTCTACGATACATAGAACATAAAATTTAAAGATAAATTCTATCAGGGTGAAAATAGATGAGTGGTAAAGTAACCACTCGTTCTTTAAGAAAATATCACGTGCAGAGAAACACATGACGCAACTATAGGCAAAAAAAAAATCTAGCTGACCGCAAGATTTGCAGTATTGAATTGACTATTTAACAACAAAAACATTCAAAATTTTTCACAAAAGCGGATTAACAATAAAGATTAAAAACTGTATTTTAATAATTATTTATAAAACTACCTAATTTGTAACATAAATGCAAATTTTTAAGGGCTAAAGTTGGTTAGTTTTTGTATTTTTTGTGAAAAGGTGGAATTGAAAAAAAATTCTGCGTTTTTATTGTTTTTTTTAAAAGAAACGTCATCACCGCACAATTTTAATTGGTTCCTTCATGTCTGCATTCTAATTTTTGGTATTTTTGGTAATAAATAAAAATTGGTTACATAACAGCTGAAAACTTTTTTTAATTTTTCTCGCTCGCGGGTTTATTGTTTATTTCTTCCTGGCGGAGAGCGGTTACGCCCTTAATTTCAGCCTGGAAGACTTTAGCTTTAGTTGCAAAATCTATTAATTAGCCTTCCGATCAACAAAAATTATTAAAAAATAATTAAAATAAACATTACGATATAGTAAAAAATAAACATTAGTAAAACGATAAGCCACAAATATATAGCATTATCTGAATTTTACAAAATGTATTTTCTAAAATATTACCGGAAATACTTCAATCAAGATTACTTTTGAAAATATTCTAAAAACTTATTACTTGTAATTAGTAATTTTTTCTCTAAAATCAATTATTAACAATATTTTTATGGTTTTTAGATTATATTTTTATGAAAATAGTAAAAAGTAAAGGCAGAAAGTCCTTCCGTAGAAATGACAAATGATTCGAAATCAGTAATAGACTGTAAAAAATTTTACCGTTGGTTTTGGTTCGACATTTATTCACAATTTTTACTTTCAATGTGCACCATACAAAGTGAACGAAATTCTTATATGTTTTTTATTATACATTTCAAATTTTATTTTATAAAGTTATTTTAGGTCATGACGGATATAGCAAAAATGCGTGTGAAAAAATTTGGTCAGTATTGGAGTTTAAGCGATATTTGTTTCAAGCCTCCTGCACCAAAAGTGAATTTTGAACTTTATTATTACCGACTTCTATAGTTTATGTAATTTTAAATAAAAATATTTCTTTGTTTAAGTGGTGGTACGGGGTCTTTAGAGCCACAAGCAGGGAACTTGGAGCCATAGAAAATTTTTGGGAACTTAGAGCCACGAGCAATGGGAACTTGGAGCCTTTCAGAAAAAATTGGTTTAAGCTTAAATTTAGGTTTCGCTTAGGCTTAGGTACACGTTTTAGCGATTTTTATTTTTGGCTCCAAGTTCCCAACTTAAGGCTCCAAGTTCCCCACTTACGGCTCCAAGTTCCCTATTTTTGGCTCCAAGTTCCAGCTCCAAGTTCCCTAGGCTCCATCGACCCTAAATCTAAGTGGTGCTTTTTGGTAAACTTTTATGCGCTAACATATAAATTCGAATATAATTTAACGTTTTTAGTATCTTAGTATTAAAAACATTAGTGCCAAAAAAAAATCAAACGTATTCTGGCATTCCAGAATGTTTTTGACATGAATTGTGATTTTAAAATCTATACTGATGACACAAAAATAACCGTGATAATTCTTAAAAACATTCCAGATCGGCGCCGGTCCCTTTACGGAACTGGCGAATAAAATGCTGGATCAAATTATTCCCTGCATGTTCATAACGCCGTTGGACTGTTTTTGGGACGGTGCGAAACCGCTGGGTCCGCATCCGCCGCTGAAATTACCGGAACAAGCTAAGCTTTTCATTCCCAGCTTGCCTCGAGGAAACGTGACGTGGAAAAATTTAAATCCAACAGCCGCTATTAACGACGTGGAACGACTGATTTCTTTGGGAACCGTGAAGACGCTATTCGAAAGGTTAACGTTTAAGGCTGGTTTATAGTTATGACAAAACGTTCTTTGGACAAAGTCCAAAGGACAAAAGTCCTTTGGACTTTGTCCAAAGGACAAAAGTCCTTTGGACTTTGTCCAAAGGACAAACAAAGCGTCAAACCGTCCTTTGGACTTTATCCTTTGGATTTTGTCCAAAGGTCAAAGTCCAAAGGACAACGTATTCATACTTTTTGTCCTTTGGACTTTTCCCTTTGGATTTTGTCCTTTGGACTTTGTCCAAAAGACAAATTTCAAGTAGCGTTCATACTTTGTCCAAAGGAAAAAATCCAAAGGACGTTTTGGCTTGTTCAAAGGGCGTTTTGGCTTTTATAAATTGTCCTTTGGACTTTGTCCAAAGAACGTTTTGTCATAAGTATGAACCAGCCTTTAAACACTCTAATATTTGTAGTCAGTTCAAAAATCAATATGATCAAGTGTAAATTACATTAACAGTGGTTAATGATTGTTTCTGACCAAATGATGTTATAAGACGCCATAAGGAACTTAGTTGTTTGAACAACTGGTTGGGAATCGTCTATAAATACAGAAGAAATACTAATTGCATCATAGTATAATATCATAATATTTTTGTTCAGGAATTGAAAGGTAGCAACTATTAAGATTCTAAATTTCTTATGAAGAATCACGACAGTTAATTCAATGTACACAAAGGTCTCGAGAAGATTTGAAAATAAATTGTATACGAAAGGAAAAATAAGGAAGAAACCAAATATGCACGACCAGCTGTTTTTTTAATCGTGTTTTTTTTCGTTAACGAACGTCATATACAAATTATTTTCAAATTTTCGCGAGACCTTTGTGTACATTGAATTAACTGTCGTGATTCTCCATTAATTTAAAAAAACATACAAAAAACGTTGTGAGTGTTAAAAGAAAATGTTGTGGGTGTCTCGTTCTTTACTATATATTTTTGATTATAGTATAGTATTGAATGATGTTATTTTATTCAGGGCCGGTATTGGCGGAGCGTACCAGGAGCGGGACTGTATCGATCCGCTGGATCCAGAATGTCCGGATTCCGCCCCGAATGCCGTAGACTTCTGCGCGATTGTGGAGCATTTTCTTAAGTGGAACGAGGAGCAGCAAACACCTTATCCCGTTTTAAAGGTAACGGTTTAATCTTACGGATTATGGTAATCTCACATAATATTTGCATATGGTGTCGTTTAATTTGCATGAAAACTTGTCGCGCGCGATTGATAGGTCATTTAGTATGATGTTTATGGAGAATCACGACAGTTAATTCAGTGTACATAAAGGTCCTGCGAAGATTAAAAAATAATTTGAATATAACTTTGATTAACCGAAAAAACAAGATCATAATACACGAATAATACAATTTAACATAAAACAATTATTCTAAACAAACAGTTGGTTTTAAATACTTTATTCTTCCTCATTTTTTTGCGGTCTTATACAAATTATTTTAAATTCTTTTCGAGACCTTTGTGTACATTGAATGAACCGTCGTGATTCTCCATAGTTCAGTAAAGCCGTCAGCAAACTTTTGAGAACTTGGTGCCGCTAAATTGGAAACTTTGAGTAGAAAGTAAAAATGTTTTGGGGTTAGGTTTAAGTTTTGGTTTAGGCGTAGTATTAGTTTTTAGTGAGTTCAAACTTTCAGTTCCCAGCTTCCCTTTCCAAGTTCTCCACTTTTAAATCAAAGTTCCAGCCGCTTCTGTGACGGTGGTTCTGATAATGATTGTTTTATTTATTCACGATGGTCAAAAACCTATTATTTAAAAGGAAGTTATTCAATGTTAAAGATCTCCACAGAATTATGACGCTAAGAATCACTGTCAATTAATAAGCGCTGAGAAAAAATAAGATCTTTAATGATTGTAGCGACCGATTGCTTTTTAGCTCCTCCGACTTTGATTCCCACATAGCAAAATATATAGCCGCAAATTACCAATAGTACCCGTCATTTCAGAGTCCTTAAAATCCTAACGTGGCAATAATGTTGTAATTCGTTTCCGGCGATATTATGAGAAGTATTGATAAGTGACAATGCTTTTTTAAAGGTGCGGTGCGAGTCAAACTTTTTGTCTTAGATTTTGATAATTTTTAGTGAAAACCCCACCCTGCCTGCAATAGCCTACAAAATTTTTTTCAACAAAATATCTCCGGTGTTCAGGAGTTATGACCCTCCAAAAATGGCGTTTTTCGACAATTCTGTACGTGAAAGATTGCTCAATGGGTATAACGATTTAAGTTACAAATTATGCACTCAAAGAAAGCGGCTATTTTCTACTTTAATTTGATACCTTGATTGTTAAGATTGGTGCAGTTTTTCTCGAGATATTGCGTTTCTCGTACAAGAAAACCCGCGAGTTTTTCGCTGAAAAAACCAAACGACGGCAGCGATTTGATGAAGTTCGCCCAACATTTTTGCCGTCATTTCGTATTTTTAGCGAAAAAATTGCGGGTTTTTTGTACGGAAAACGCAATATCTCGACAAATACTGCACCAATCTTAACAATTAAGGTATCAAATTAAAATATAAAGTATCCGCTTTTTTTGAGCGCATAATTTGTAACTTAAATCGTTTTGCATATCGAGCAATCTTTCACGTACGGAATTGTCGAAAACGCCGTTTTTGGGGGATCATAACTCTTGAACCACTGGAGATACTTTGTTAAAAAAATTTTTGTGGGCTATTGGGGGCAGGGGTAAAGTTTTCACTAAAATTATCAAAATTGAAGAAAAAACGTTTGACTCCGTACCGCACCTTTAAGCATTTATTTTATTTTAATTATTTATTTCCAGGCAGAAGATGGAAAGTCGCGGCGTAAGCGCCAAGAGGAGGAGGAGGAAGAGTCTTTTGAATACGATTATTGCGGAAAAAAACACTTTAATGGTTAAACAATAAAAATGTACTTTTTTTCAAGCGATATTATAGGAATTATTGCTTTTTTTAGGCAGAAGATGAAAAGTCGCGGCGTAAGCGCCAGGAGGAGGGAGAAGACTCATTTGAATACGATTATTACGGCGACGAAGACGGCGACGGGGCGGGCGAGGACGGATTCGGCGGTTTCGGCGGTAGTTTCTCGGCGTTTTTCGGACTTTCCAACGCCGCTTCGGACAAGTTGAAGTCCGCCAATTGCAGACTGTACGGGGAGTCCGTTCGCCACCTGCTGAGGACGGAGGCGGGCCTGGCGGAACGGTCCCTGCCCGAGGTCTTGAGACCGAGGATCCCGGATTTTGGCAAAGCGCTCACCGGAGGATGTCCCGGTAAAAATTTTAGATTTTTATGAAATGTAACGTTCAAATATAGGAAGGAAGTTATATAAGACGAGTTTTTGAGAGAGAAAAAAATCGACACTGTGTAGCTTTTTGGCTGAAAAATGAGTAATATCGAAACTTACTGCTTGATTGACTGACTTACTATGTTGCACAATCACCCATTGGCTTTAAATTCAAACTTAGCATTTGTAAGCCGTTCACCAGTTGCCGAGGACGGAGGCGGTCCTTGCAGAACGGTCCCTGCTCTAGGTCTTGAGACCAAGAATTTCGGATTTCGGAAAAGCCTTTACAGGAGGATGCCCTGGTGAGTTTTTTAAATGAGTGGCAGCCATTATAAAATACACGTGGCGGTGACACATTCTATAGCGTATACGGTGCTGTGAGGAAATATAAAATGAGTCACAGACGCATATAATTTATACGAATTGTGGCACAGTTTGTTGTAGTAAAGACGTTAAACAATTCTTGCCCGAGGTGCTAAGACCCCGGATACCGGATTTCAGAAAGGTACTCAACGGGGATGCCTAGATAGGTTTTTGGTTTTTATTAAGAATATAGTACACAAGAGGCTGTCCAACCGTGCGCTAATTTTTTCGAACAAAATTTTGTTAAAAAATCACAACTTTTTTTTGTTCTGTGAAAATAATCGTTCTTCCAAAAAAAACAGCATTGAGTGGAAAGAGTTGAAATTTTTTTGCCAGAAAACTAACACTCTGTTAAAAATCGCTTCACGGGAAAATTAGAAAAAAATGGCCGATTTTACTAGAAAAGTAGACAAAATCGTGCATATCAGATTTTTGATTGCAAAATTTTGGCTAAAAATTTAGTGTACAGTCGAATATTATCTTGTATTAAATATTTCTGATTTTATGAAACAACGTAAATGCAAAGCAGTAATAATTGCTACAAAAAAGAGCAAATAATCAGCATATGACGTTATGTTTAATCAAAACAAACGTTTTCGAATTCAAACAAATTCGCTTCTCAGCAATAATAATTATTAGAAAATGCTGTCGTGTGCCGGTTTTATTTTATCATGTAAATAGCAAGAATTCGCAAATAGTATAGTAGCAAGAATTCCCAAAAGAACTTGAATTTAGTTGCTTTCAGATTTGGAGTAACATAAATTGTGAAAACAAATAAATTACAAACATAGATAATTATCAACAAACTAACTGTAAGTAAATTAAACCTGTAGCTGATATGGACGAGTTGCCGACATAAATTGGCTTTTAATATCAACACAACTCAAAAGTTTGAGCAAAAACTGTATACTGATAAAGATTCTATACCTTATTTGAATAATTATTTTATTAAATTAAAAGAAATGTCAATTTTTAATTGCTAAAATTACTTGATTTTTGTATATTTTGTTAAACGGCGCAATTTTAAAAATTTGCGTTCCAACACTTCGTTTAAAAAACGTCTTACCACACAATTTTTATTGGTCTTTCCGTGTCGTTTATTCAATTCTACGAGGTTAGTCAATTGAAATATCCATTTAAGTGAAGGGTCGTGAAATTTCATGCCACGTGAGGTAGAATATCCAACTTTTTTACTGTTGAAGAGAGACAACACGTATTTTAAAAAAATCCTTAAGTAAAAAGTATAAAAATGTTTATTTATTGACACTTAATTACATATTATACATCAATTAAAATTAAAATTTTCTCAAATGACTTTCCCTTATATTTTAAGTTTTATTAAAGAATCTATTACCGATTGTATACTTGGTTTTTTGGTCAAATTAGTGAAAATAGACTAAAATTAAAAAAAAACACACTCAATATATAAGACGAACTAATAAATGTTAGAAAAATACGAATGTACATTTCAAGGTAATCGGCGGTTAAACTTTGCGAGCAAAAAAAAACGATTCGATAAAAAGAGTTATTTTCTTGAAAAAAATTAAATTTAGGGTTCAGGTTTTTTTAAAGAATCTATACCCACCACCATTTAGACAAGATTAATACCACTATTGGTGCACGCTCTAAGTAGGACCAATACTAATTAGTGCTTTTGAGTGTACTAATTAATAGGATTTTAATAGGCCCCAATTAAGGAATGAATTGTGTCCAAGGAATATAATTAATTGCATATTTTCTTTTTATTTTTGTGTTATATTGCTGAAACCGATTAATATTTATGTTTGGTGTTTTTTTTAAATTCTTAAATCTCACGTACCTAAGTGAAATCGAGGTCTGAAAACTGCGTTTGGAATTTTTAACTCCCCCTAATTCTTTGGTTGAAAAATCGCGCAGATAAATACTAAACGTACTAATCCTACTGAATGTCCAATCAGCTGCACGGACCAATGCGTAGACAAATTAAGCATTACCGTATGCAAATTATTTCTTTCAAAAAATTTGTGT
The DNA here is from genome assembly GCA_030248175.1 of Microlaimidae sp. YZB2_3. NCBI lineage: Eukaryota > Metazoa > Nematoda > Chromadorea > Desmodorida > Microlaimidae > Microlaimidae sp. YZB2_3. The sequence goes on along the minus strand of JASAMX010032098.1, from coordinate 38,306 downwards.
TCATAACTGTTAACTCATCCTATTTTTTTTGTTGGAAGACGACGCAGAAAAAACTGAACGTATTATGCATCATGCTGAACGTCCAATCAGCAGCAAGCAGCAGCCCGTTCTCATGCAAAATAAACGTCACCGTATGCAAATTATATTATTGAACGTCCAATCAGCAGCCAAGAACCCAAGTGTAATGCAAACTAAGCGTCACCGTATGCGAATTTAGGCTTCGCCAGCGCCATTTTGAACTGGCCGGAGGACATGATAATCGGCGGGATCCAGCGTAAAGATAAGCAGGTTGTCAAGGCGGAGGCCCTGCAGACCGTGATGATGTTAGCCGGTGCCGGGGACGTGTACCACCGCTTTAAAAAAGGTCACAGCACAAAACCCAAGCTGGATGTGGAAAACTGGAAACCCTGGAAAGCTGCGAGAATTATGGACGATTGGCAAAGAAAGTGTGTTCTAAAGTTTATAGAGACGTCGGTAAATTCTCATTTTATAAGTCTCCGCCCACTTTTTGTAAAATACATAATAAAGGATATACGGGACAGTTTATCGACTTTACCAACAGACCAATCAGCGCAGAGCACTTTTTTTCGCTGAGCGAAGATACTTTGTGTATTTTACAAAAAGAGGCGGAAATTTGTAAAATAAAAATTTATGAACGTTTTTATGAAACAAGTCCCAGATGATGACCTGTTTTATCAGGTTAAAACGTCGAGAATAAATTTGTTTTCATTTATTCTGTCTTAATTTGCCATGAATACAAACACCATTTCGTTTATAATTGTTGGTATATTAAAAATAGTCATAGTTTCAAAAAACAATTTGGAATTTTTTTTTGAACCTTGAACCAGCACGAAACCCAAGCTGGGTGTAAAAAACTGGAAACCGTAGACACTTGGGGACAAAGTATTCCCATTTAGTTTGATGCACCTAACGATGACCTGTGTTTTATCGGGTTAAAACGTCGAGAATAAATTTGTTTCCAATAATTCTGTCAACTAACAACATTTTATTTATATTTTTGTCATATTTACACAAAAAAATATAATTTCAAAAAAATAATTTTAAGCTACGAATTGAAACTTTAAAGATGGCGCCGGAAAATTGTATTTTAATTAAGAAATTATTCATTTTTTAGATTTACCGAATTGATTTACGACTATGCAAATAACACTGACGACGACGGACCGCGACAACTTCATCCACTGGCTGGAACTTCATTACAGGACATGTTGGAGGAATTTTCGAAATTCCGACCGTACAAAATTATTTTCGGATACGTTCTAATGGTAAGGTTGTTAATTCAAAGTGATTTTTTTACCTACCATTTTGATTAAAGATAAATTCTTTAAAGGTGAAGATAGATGAGTGGTAAAGTAACCACTCGTTCTTTGAGAAAATATCACGTGCAGAGAAACACACGACGCAACTAAATAATAAATTGGTTACATAACCGCTAAAAACTTTTTTTTAAAATTTTTCTCGCTAACAGGTTTATTGTTTATTTTTTCCTGGCGAAGAGCGGTTACGCCCTTAATTTCAGCCTGGAAGGCTTTAGCTTTATACAAATTAGTTGGCCAAAATGAAATTGTTTAATCGAGCTTTTGACCGCCTCGCACATTTCACATTTTTACAACTAAAATGATTTACCTGTAACCGTGGTAAGGGGTCTTTAGAGCCGTAAGTGGGGAACCTGGAGTCGTCGAAAATTAGTGGAAATATGGATAGACCTACGAAAAATAGGAACTTACAGCCCTTAATAACAAACTTGGTGTGGGCTTCCGTTTAAGTTTCGCTTAAGCTTAGATATAGGTGTGTTGTTGTTGTTTTTATAACCAGGCGAGCGTGTCCAGGAATGTTGCTACATCTGTTGGTCGTTCCCAGAGATCCAAGGTTGAAAAAGCTGTTGGATGCTGGAGGCATTTGAAGAGGTGGAGGACATCGTGAGGTACTTGATTGCAGTCAGGGTTTTTATTTTGCTATTGATTTTATTTTGGTAAAAAAAGAGTTAGTGACAGTAGCCAGAGCGAAGTTGGGCCAGGGTGGACCTGGCTGATCTGGTTAATTGTAGTTTAGAATGGCGGATTTCCGGTGGGTGGATTCTTAGAACAGAGTTTGGCTGAATTGGTTTGATGGTTTCATTTGTGAAGTAGGTGTGAATTTTGTTGTTGATTTGTTTTCCTGTTAAACTACATAGTGTGATATATGTAAGCTGTCGGCAATTGGGCCGTATTTTGACTGTAGGGTGTGTTTCATTGTTCTTGGTATTTTGTAGTTGTCTCTGTTATTTTGTTGCTGGGGTGGTTTGGTTGTTTGGTTTTTGCGGATGATAGGTTTTCGTGATTTTTACTTTCGGCTCCAAGTTGCAGTTCCAAGTTCCACTGGCCCTATCGACTTTATATCGTAATTGTTTGCGAAAACACGCAAACTCATTAAGTAGTATGTTTGGTTTATACTTTATCCCAAGTATCAAATTAGCAAAACCCATAAGTTCGATTTCGACTAAGATAAAAATGTTATTTTTATTTAAAAAAGTGTTTAGTATTTTTATCTAGGGGATAAAAAGCAGAAAAAAATGTAAACAAAAACGCTTTCGGATCATCCAAAATTAAACTTTCACCTTTGGGAATTTTAGACAAAGTATGAATCGGCTTTTACAAATGGGATATTTAAAAAAATTACAGTGGTTTTGAGCTAAAATTTTTATATTACACGCTGTCACATTTAAACAAGCAATCTTTTGGATGCTAGTTTTTTTAAGGAAGGAGCAAATATAAAGACTTAATAATTCTGTATACAAAAGTAATGCGTATTGTAAAATGTTTTAGTGAACATATCTCACTGGCAGATTATTTGGTCATTTAATACGATAATTATACTATATATTCAAGAATGTAGTTATTTACACAGGTTAATATTACACCTATTGGCTTTTTCTTAAAAAACTACACTTTTACACTGCACTACACTGCATCTTCAAAAACTACACTTTTAAATGTTTTTTAAGAGTAACCATAATAAATTATTTTTTAGTTATTGTACGCCGGATTTTCTCTGTTCTCCATGCAGGAGGGTGGCGTGTACTCCTGCGCTGGAGTTAATATTACACCTAATAATTGGCTTTTTCTTAAAAAACTACACTTTTACACTGCACTACACTGCATCTTCAAAAACTACATTTTTAAATGTTTTTGAAGAGTAACCATAATAAATTATTTTTTAGTTATTGTACGCCGGATTTTCTCTGTTCTCCATGCAGGAGGGTGGCGTCTACTCCTGCGCGGGAGTTGCAGTTGGCGGAGTTCTACTTGTTACATTGGCTTCCATCGTCGGCTTGTCTTTGTCTGTTTTATTAGGTGGGTAAATTAATTTGTTTCGTGCTGAAAGTAAGATTATGGTGCAATGACAGAACTGAATTTAGTTGTACTGAAGTATGGAGCAGGGCCGAGCCTTAAACCAAGTCATGACTTTTAAAAAAATGGGAAGATTATATCATTAAAAATGTATTCACAACAATATTGTCAAATATTTATATTATATATATTCAGTACTATTTATTTATATTATATAACTGATAACTGATTCTTTTTTATTTTATTTAGGCGTTCATTTCAACGCGGCCACAACTCAAATCGTTCCATTTTTAACATTGGGCCTGGGAGTGGACGATATGTTTCTCTTGGTCCACAGTTACAAAGAGGTCGTCAGCATCGTCAATCACGACGAACTCGGACATTTGCTGAAAGAAACCGGTTTGAGCGTCTTGCTCACCTCCATTTGTAACTTTCTGGCGTTCGTGTCCGGTAGCTTGGTACCCGTTCCCGCCATGAAAGCTTTTTGCCTTCAGGTAACGGTCATCGTCGTTACTGTGACACAAAGAGTCATAATCGGTATAAAATCAACGCGACTCTTACTTATTATCGTTTATATTATTTGTGTGATAAGAGATAAAAAGAGTTACAGTTACTGCTATTTAATGACGATTTTGACCCATTCTGTCATGGTAACAACGTTATGTTTATAAGAACATAATCAAGCAAAAATGTATTTTATCCAGTAAGGTGGGGTGCCTTATAAAAAAACTTGCCTTGCCTCCGGAAGGCAAGTTTTTTTCTACCTTTTACTTGCCTCTATCGAAAACTTTGTGACCTCACACCTGCTCCACCCTGGCTCCTACTTACTTCCATTCAAAATGTACTTGCTTTTGACGGGTTTTCTACATACTTTCTTCCAAAGCAGATTCAGCTGCCTCTTACCTTCTTTCTAACACATTTATTATTTCATTTTCACCGATCTCCTGCCTTCCTCCGAGGTAGTTTAGGTTGCCTCCGCCCTGCCTTTTACGTGTTTTTACTCTGCCTTCATCCTACCTCCACTCTGCCTCCACCCTATTTTCACCCTGCTTCCACCCTGCTTCCACCTTGCCTCGATCTTGCCTCCACTCAGCCTCCATCCTGCCTCCATCCTCCCTCAACCCTGCTTTCACCCTACCTCCCACCTGCCTTTAAGACAGGTTTTGCTGTCTCCTACTTCCCTTCAACATAACAGAAGCTGCTTCGAGAGCCGTTATTACCTGGTTAAAACGTTACTTGTATTGTCTTGTTAATGAAATTAGGGTTGAATTATATCTGGCTGACGCTGAAAATTAGAATGCAGAATTGAAGGGACCAATTAAAATTGTGCGGTTATGACGTTTTATTAAAAAGACAAATAAGAACGCAGAATTTTTTTTAATTCCACTTTTTCACAAAATATAAAAAAATTAACCAATTTTAGCCCTTAAAAAATTTGCATTTAGGTTACAAATTAGGTAAATTAATAAATAATTATAAAAATACAGTTTTTAATCTTTGTAATTAATCCGCTAAAGTGAAAAATTTTGAATGTTTTTGTTATTAAATAGTCGATTCAATACTGCAAATCTCGCAGTCAGCTAGATTTTATTTGCCTTTAGTTAATTGTTTTTTAATGGAGTACATTTTTTTGTTGAAATATGTTTTTTTGATACTGCAACTGTAAATTCCTCCTGGAACTTTTTGGCTTTTTGTGTTTTTATTACGTCTTAAAGACAGATGTAAAACACATCTGACGTAGCTGAGGGATGCTGCCCGCACCGACTAACAATAATCAAATTTCAATTCTTTTTGATATTCACTTCATTTTAAACTTTTGTAATTTTTTAAGCCAAAAAACGCGTCTAAATTGCGGATCGGGAAATACACCAGTGTAGCTCAATGTTAAATTGGTGCGGCGTAATGCGTCCTAGTGCCCTTGTGGCTGGAACGCGAAACGCGATACACATTTCGCGTCTGAGCACGGTCTAAGAATCGTAAAAATTGTCCTGGCAGGATGTGTGTGCAAGATACTCAGGCGAAGGAGAAAAGTAAAGACAAAGTTCACTAATGAATAACGCAGGCGCGGTTGCCACACGCGTAAAATATTTTCCCTATTATATTTTTTCCACAGCAATTCCTATTTTATATGGGAAAATTTCCGCACAAACAAACAAATATCACAATTTCAGGTGGCCATTGTGCTAGCAGTCAATGTTGTGGCCATTTTGACGATTTACCCCGCCATGTTGGGTATCGATTTATTCCGCCGAAAAAGCAGACGCGTGGACTGCTTTTGCTATATTAAACGAGGAAGAAGGTATGAATTTTATAGTTCGCTTTTTTCGTTTAGAACCAAATGTGTTGTTGAGATTTTGGTTCGAAGGGCTGGTTCACAAAAGAGTTCACACGTTCGCGCTGTTTACACGGTTACACTGTCCAATTGTCGCTGCGGCGTGAACGCGTTGTCACTTGCCACTCCAGTGTAAACCAGCCCTTTAAACATTTAAATTTTATTAAACGATTTCAGTAATGGTTTTTTATCAAAACATGTTTCTCGCCACCTTCATTTCCGGTATATTAATTCAAAAAATCCTCCCGTAAGCGCTTTGTGTCAGAAAAAAATACAGAATAAACTCACAAGCCAGAAAAAATATAAAAAAATGTCATTATTAATGTAATATCAATGATTTTTCACTTTCTTCAAGTGTTTCCCTACAGGTGACATTTGCTCGGAGAAAGTGTGGTTACGTTACCCTCCCTCCTGATTTCACTTTGATAAAATTCAAACTTAACTCATTATTTTTAAAATAACAAATAAAATGTTATTCCACTGCGCTTTTAAAATATAGTTTACACTTTGTAAAATACTTAACTTTATAAAATACTTCAGAGATAAATTGAGACCGATGGAAACGAAGGCCCTCCCATCTCCGGAGGAGAAAAAGGAAGTTTCCAAGTGCCGTATGTACACTATGCAGGATTTCGTGAAAAACGAGTACGGGCCTTTCATCACCAATAAAACTGTCAAGGGTGTTGTTATTGTCGCTTTTACTTTACTATTCGGTTTTTGCTGCTACGGGTCTTCAACGATGGTACAGGGATTGGAGCTGACTGATGTGATACCCAAAGGCACGGCTTCTTACTCATTCCTAGCCGCAAGAGAGAAGTATTTTAGGTAATACATTTATTTTACATTTCTTACGCAGTTGCCGGTGACCTTTATTTTGTTTTTTTATGGTATATCATATTCATACAGGCGACAATTCAATGGACCTACCAAGCATTACAAAAATTGGGTCGGCGGTCCCACCACGAAACAAAGTTCCTCTCAAATTAAATGCATTTTGTTGTATTATTTTTGAAATCAGAAATATTAAAAATGAAAAAACATCTATTTGAAACATTTTGACGTGCTTTTTTGTATTAAATTAAAGCATTACAAAATGTTGTTTTTTCTGGTTAACCGAAATAAGTTTGCATATGAAAAACCTTATTAATGCTTAAAATAGCTTTAAATAATGGTCAGAAGTTGACAAAAGTATTCGAAATTGTTTCCGAAAAAATTTGGTAAAAATAACTGGTTTTATAACGAATTCTGATTTCGCGGCGGGACCGCGAACCCAAAATTTTGTGATGCTTGATAAGTCCATAAAAACTTATTTGAATCTATATTCACTAAATGATAATCAGTAACTCATTCTTTGAAATATTTTTATAAAGATAAAACAGTTGTTAACAGCTGTTTTATCTTTATAAAAATCTTGAATAAAAATGGCTAGCGAAGCCCGCCTGAGCATATATGTTTAAACAAAAACCTGGGTTAACTAGTCGCATTTTGATCGTTTAATGAATCTAAAAAAATAAATTAATATCAATTTTTGAAAATTGTGAAATCACTGTATTTATGCCAAAAGACCGAAAAAAATTAATTGTAATTATGAAAAATTGAGAGAAGTTCGCGATTATCAAAAATCGTCGTGAACATAATGTTTTTAGTTTCTATTCCATTCCATTCCATATGAATAGTTTATAACTTTTTTTGTCTTAACATATGCCTGGGTTGGATAAAATCACCCTTTTTTGCTCAATGATTTCAATCAAAAAGTACACTAAAAGTCTTTGACGTTTTGTTTAATCCAGGCCGAATGTGTGCTATTTTTTTAGTTTTTATCCGATGTTCGGTGTTATCAAGGGTCCTATAGATTTTCCAAAGAAGCAGAAAATGATAAGGGAGTATCGTGACGCCATTGGAAATAACGATTACGCCGTTTCCAGCGGTGGCAAGTTGGGGGAATACTGGTTGAACATGATGACGGATTGGTTGTTATCCATGCAGGAGGCTTATGACAGCGATGTTCAAAAAGGTATTTATAACATATTTATAAAAATCACGATAGAATTTTATAACCTTCAAAATGACGGGTATTATTTCTGATTTGCGGCTATATGTTTTGTTCTGCGGAAATCAAAGCGGGAGGAATTTATTGAAGATCTTTTTTTGAAGCGCTCATTGGCTCATCGGCTTAAAATGTAGCGTCAATATTTTGTAGAAATCTTTAACATTGAACAACTTCCATTTAAATGGAAAGGTTTCGAGCATCATGATATTATACTAATTTAACCAAACAAAGATACCGATTTCTTCAGTCTTACATAAGAGAATTTAAAAAAACTGTTTGCAAATATTGACTTTTTTCGTTTATTGGCACTTTGTTCCAGTCGATTATGAAGGCTTTTGTCTGGGGGTCTACACTTTTTGTCACCTACTGCTTTGAGGTAAGCATTTAGTTTTATTAAAATTAAGGGATTGTACAATTCATCATTAAAAATCCTTTAATGTAAATCTACATTCTCCATCCATATGTGTCAGACCAATCTTCTGTAATAGCCTTATTAACAGCAATTAGTTTCTGTTACTATTTAGATCAATGTAGATTATTCTATGAAACTTATTGAAACATTTAGCGTTTATAATTTGTTCAAAAATTGATTTTTAGGCTTTATAAACGGTACGGAAGTGGAATCTGAAGCTTCTCTAGAAGGAACAATTGCTTTCAAGCTAATTTGCAATGTCGGAAATACTCTTAACTGCTCCAGGAATCTAGATCCCAACATTCGTCTAGTTGACGCAGATAGAAATATTAACATCGATGGATTTTACAATTACCTAACTGCTTGGTACAATCAAGATAACATGATGTAGGTTTTTTATTATAGTTAACAAAAAATCTAATTTAACAGTAACAAATTTTGTTGCGTTGATGTTTCAAAAACATAACGCCCAATCAGTACAAGTTATAATGAATAGTACCAGGTGATGCTGTAAGTTTAGCAGGTAATCGGTATGTAGCAAGAATAGAAATTACAAGTTCAAGCCTTTTGTCGCTTTTTCCATTACAAAGCTAAAAATAGCTAATTGTTTTGCAGTCTTTCTATCAAAACTCTTTTTATTCAGCCTTATACAACTCGAAGCCACATAAATAACGATAGAAAATTCTGTCTGAATGATCATCCTCGTATGATTTTGTAATAATTTTTAAAAAAATATCTCATAGGGAACATGTTGAAAAATATTTATTTATAATATGTTCATTTGATTTTTATTTTGTTTGTAAAGTATGTGATTTGTGATATGGTTTCTTTTTTTTGTGTGATAATACATCTGGTTGTTTTAGGTATTACGTCAGTCAAGCCTCATTTATTCCAACTCCGCCTCATTGGAATGGCATCGTGCCAAATATTCCTCCTGCCACCCCTCCGCATTTCAGCCAAATCCCGTTTTTCCTCAACGGCTTGGTGGACACTCCTACCTCTGTTGACATGATCCGCAAAGTACGCAAGATCTGCGACCATTTTGAGGAACAGGGTCTGCCGAACTTTCCTCAGGGAATACCATTCACTTTCTTCGAGCAGTATTTGTATCTGGTTGAGAACTTGATCAAAAATCTAGGTTGGTTTTTTTTTTAATTAACAAGTTTAACCAAAAATTGCTATTTATTTTATTTGATTATATAATTTTAGGACTAATTTTTGATTTACAAGTTTATTTATTTTCGTAAAATATGTCAAAATTTATTTATTTTGGTGAAATATGTCGATTAGACCGCATTATACCTTGTTTTAGTGGTTAATGTTTTTCTTCAAATAAAACTCAAATCTTGGAAGGGTCAGCTTAAGTTATTTGTTCCCAAAAATAGTTGGTACAAGTTTTGTTTACTGTTACAAATTTTTGTTAAAGCAAAATGGGCGTGGACAAAAGAAGATTTTCTTTTACCTGCAGAGCTTACCTAATAGTTAATTTGGCTAAAAAAAAACAGCCGCAGTACTTCACCTATCAAAAAAAAACGTAGTACAAAAATTGTAAGATTTTTAAAATAAAATTCAAAGTTACAGTTCCAAGTCCCCTTGGCTTCAAAGGCACTAAATCTTAAATTAATATATTGCTTATTTTTAGCTTTGATCTTTGGCTAGATCCTCCTTGTCATCACTCTGCTGCTGGTTTGCCCCTTGACTGTTGCCATTGTAGTCTCCCCGCTGGTGATGTGCGTGGTGGAATTAATTGGGTGCATGGCCCCGATGGGTTTAAAGTTTAACTAAATCTCATCTAACCCTAAATAAATAATGTTTCAGGTTAAGGTTTAGACTTATAGATTTTAAGATATTTTATTTCCGGCTCCAATTTGTTAATTTGCAGTTTCAAGTTCTTTCAACTCCATTAATTAAATCTTAAACTGCAATATTGCAATTTTAGCTCTGATCACCGGCCGTGTTGTGTGGTTTGCCAACAACCAGTGTTTCCTTTAGCTGGTCTTTACCGTCCGGCACGCTCCTCGCCTTGCTAACCCCCTGTTTTCACTCTCGGAGGAGATCAGCAACTGCAGCGGGGTTCGCCCAGAGGTCCTCTGGTCCCAAAGTCGTGTTAATGTGCGTGCATGTGAAAAGATATTGTGTTGTGTGTGTTTGTGTTTTGCATAGCGCATAGTTTGGTAATGTTTATTGCGTGGGATTGATTTTTTTGTAGGTAAGAATAGAGGAAAAGAGATTTTCTCACCCTGAGTTGGACGAGGGTTCTCCAGACCCCGCGATTTTCTTTCTCGTTGTTTATTGCTGGGGCTTTTGTTTAAAGTATTGGGTTTATTGGAGTGTTATTAATGTGGTTTATGACTGTATTTGTGTGAATTTGTTATTTTAGTGCTTTATATTTTTTGTTGCGTGTGTTGTCTGTTGGAATGTTTGTTGTGAAAGATTGTCATCGGCTGCATCTTCCTTGTCATCACCCTGCTGTTGGTGTGCCCTCGGTTGAGGCCATCAGAGTCTTCCTGCTAGTGATGTGTGTGGCGGCGTTGATCGACTGCATTTCCCTGATGGGATTGAAACTCAAATAGATCTCCTGAAACCCCAAATAAAAATGGTTTGGACTGACAGATTTTAAAAAATTTTATTTTTTAGCTCTGAATATTGGCTGTGTCTTCCTATTCATCACTCTGCTGTGATTTGCCTCTGGACTGAGGAAATCATCGTCTTTTTGATGGTGATGTGCGTGATAAAGTTGATAGGATGAATGGCCCTGATGGGTCTAAAATTAAAATCCAAGGAACTCTAAATAAAAAATTAGTTTCAGTTTGATTTAGGCTTATAAATTTTAGCTAATTTTATTTTTTAGCTCTGATCATCGGCTCTGTCTTCTTGGTAATCACCCTGCTGTTGGTATGCCCCTGGACCGGGGCCATCATCGTCTCCCTGCTGGTGATGTGCGTGGTGGAGTTGATCGGCTGCATGGCCCTGATGGGGCTGAAGTTGAACCCGATTTCCGTGGTGCCAATCATCACGGCTGTGGGTATAGGAGTGGAGTTCACGGTTCACATCTGCCTTAGCTTCCTCACCACTTTGGGCGATCGCGACGAGAGGATCAAGAAGACCTTGGAGCATATGTTCGTCCCGGTCACCCAGGGGGGGATCAGCACACTGCTGGGAATAATCATGCTCGCCTTCTCTGAATTCGAATTCATTATTAGGTAAATGTATTTGAACATACATTAGCTATGATATTTTAAATGACGTTTACTGCTTCATCGGTCTCAATCTGCTATTTTGTGAGCTGTTTAGAAAAAAGAAAAAAAGATATGTGTGGGTGGGTTTTGTGTGTTTTTTTTTTTTTTTTTGGTAGGAAATATATTTTTTTGTGGGTTTTTTTTTTTTTTTTATTTTTGAGAAATTTTTTGTTGTGTATATTTTTTTTTATAGAAAATTTTGTTTGGGTATTGTTTTTTGGTATTTGGGTTTTTGTTGGAGTTTTGGGTGTGGGAATAAGATATTTTTAAAAAATGGTGTTAAGTGGAGTTATTAGATTTTTTTTTTGTATTTTTTATATAATAAAAAATATTTTTTTATAAATATTTTTTTATTTAAATGAGGGCTTGTGGTATAAATAGTTTGTGTTTGTGGTTTAAGTGGAGGGGGGATTTTTTTGATATCGGATATTTTTGTAAATTTGGAGTTTTTGATTTATATTTTGGGGGATATTATTTTGTGTTTTTTTCAATGTGGGTGGGGTGGTTTGTTGGGGTGTGTTTTGTTTGTCTGGGGGGGGGGGGGGGTGGTGGCCTTTTGAGGGGGGTTAGTTGGGTTTTTTTTTTTTTTGGTTTTTTTTTTTTTTTATTTTATTTTAAATTGTGTGGTGTGTGTGGTTGCGTTGGTTGGTATATTTAATATTTTATTAAAGTATAATATAATATATGGGGGTAAATAAAGGGTGTTTTCGCTCTTTTGTGTCTCCCAATGGGAGTATGAAGTAATAAAAAAAATGGGTAACTTTTAACCGCGGTATAACGACCCGAGAAGTATTCTTCTATTTGAGCCTCAAATATAAAATCATCATTATCATCAATTCCAAATTTTCATCCAAATCACTTTCCAATATACCTTACCTTATACACTGAGCCACTTGGCGTGCTTGCCATTCCATGTCTGAGACGAGAAAATTACTTGGAAAGACTGATTTGAAAGCTTTCCTATAAATTTACTTTTTCTCACTTTATTTTTCAGTCCACATCATTTTTGCACAGATTTATAATTTAAGTGTACTAAACTTCAGTAATAATACGTCACTAATAAACGTAATAAACGTCAGTAATAAATTAACGCCAGTACTTCAGTAATAAACGTCCAATAGTAATTTTTTTATTTCAGGTATTTTTTTATGGTATTATTTATGCTGATTATTCTCGGACTGCTGAACGGGCTCATTTTACTTCCGGTCCTCCTCTCGCTGATTGGCCCGCGCTGCGAAGTGCGAACGTTGGATGGGTCGGACGCTTTAGCTCTGCCGACCCCGGAACTTCCCAGAAAAAAGGAGTCGACCACGGGAACCAAAGGGTCGCCCACCCCGCGCCCGGTTACGGTTAACCACGAGATGGTTGAAAGGACAAGAAACGCGGACCACGCTTGATATTATCGCAATCACTACAGTAAAATGAGTCAAAATCATTACAAAATAGACGTGAGTGGGACTTAGTCCATAGCTTGTATGGTGCTGTCTGATATCTAAAATGAGTAACAGTCACTTGTATTTTATACGTATTGTGGCTTATTCTGCCGTACCGACGTTATATTTTTAATGACCGGTTTTGAAGTGATGTTTATCTGGCGAAGGAACGCGCTGTAGTACAAAAGCGTATTATAGACTCCAATTGGAAAAGGAATGGAGCAAAAAAGCGCAAAGAGACTCTAATTAGAGACTCAATTTGGATCAGGAAGTCAGTCCATTCCAGGAGAAAAAGGATTCGTCGTGTTTAAAACGCATTTTGCGCGTGTAGTGAACGTTAATATAGGGTGATTTTTAATGTACTATATAATAATGGCATCGTTTGAAAATAAAACCAGTGTTACAGAAAAATGTGATAACTGCTACTTCGGTTTGTTAAATCAATATATAGATAATAGCAAAAATATAATATTTTTGATAATAGCAGACGTAGTATATGTGCGTTTGTATGTTGGTCTTTCAAATGTTTTTTTGTGTGTGATCCGCATTTCCTCTTATGTTAAATAAGTAGAAATTAAAAGCTTACAGTCCGAAGAATGTCATAAGAGTATTTTATTGTTTGAATAATTCCAATGAAATGTTTAAATAGATTCAAAACAGACAGTTTGCGTTTCGGAATTTTAAGCTGTTTTTGTTACGAATTGATTAATAATAAGTTTTAAATAGATGACTAAATTTCTTAGCACACTGTAAGTAGATAAATAGTGTTTAAGGTAGATGCTACACAAAGTTGTAATGTCTTTTTGAATCCATAATGAACAAGATATATTTTCACTTGGACATCACTATGGTAGGCCGCAAGATTTTTTCTCTAGAATTATTTGATAACAGCAATTGTTCGAGTATTTACTTTGAAAAAAAAAAAACAATCTCACTGAACATTTTAAACTTATTGGAAAACATAAAAATAAGTTTATTATGACAAAAGGGTTGATAAATACTTAATACAAAAAAAAATTTATGTTGCTTATTTGTTAAATATTCCTTAAAACAATTAAAAAATTCTTTGCTTTAAATTCATGTTTTATGTTAAAATGTTTGTTGAATTTTGATTGAAACCCATTGTTATAGTTGTTTAAAACAAAACTATTGATTTAGAAAATGTTACGTTTATTATTTTTTACTAATTTAGATGTTTTTATGACCATCAAAAATGGATATTACGAATCAAGTATATTATTTATATTTACTCTTGAGACTATACATTTTAGTAGTTGTAACTTTTATATCGTTTCCAATAGATTCATATGTATGGGTTGCAGTTTGAAATTATGTAGAATAAAAATAAAAATAAGTCAAACCCAAACATCATTTTTGGAATAAAAAATGCAAACTTTTTGTGTCTTCCTGTACAGAAGGTCACTGCGCGAAGTCACTGCGCGAAGTCACTGCGCGAGAAAACCTGTATTGATTTTCCAGAGGATTGTTGCGCGCAGTAAGGAGTGTGTCGGAATGAAATGGGTGTAAAAAGTTGTCTTATGTAACATTTCTTGCAAAATTTTGGTTAAAAATTAAGCTTTAGTCAGGATTTTCTGTGGGGTCATTTTTTACCATTAATGTTATATATTTAGAAAAAAAATATCAATATTTAAAAAGCTTCATACTAATATGTGTAGTAATCGAAAATAATACTCTGTTTCAAATGTTACTGGTTGTATTTTTTTGAATCTTTGTTTGTAATTTGTAACTTCCACTCATAATTAATAATAATTAATCATTAAACCTAATTGTATAATAACAGGCTTTATAGTTTTACTAAAAAAATTTTCCTGCGTTGTTTCTACTCTTTCAATAGTTTATTTTATAAATCGTTATAATGATCAAATTTTTACAATTTAAACTCGTAAGAAAAACTATTTTACGGGCTGAAAGTGTGTTATAATTCTAATTTTAGCAAATTATTTAGGCGGATTTCTTTTACCGTTACAAAATCGAATTATATAATACTATGTACATTGTATACATTTTATAAAAGAAAAAAGCCAAAGCTATTTTTTCATAACTAAAGCTTTTTGGTTGTTTTTGTGCAAAAAATCAAAAAAAAGTGCCTTTACATACTTTGAATCAAAAGTTTTTCTAAAATAAATAGGTCAAAATACCTTGGATCAGACAAGAAAATAAGCAATAAATGGATTTCAGAGAACATACTAGATACTTCGAACAACTACATAAACCAGAGAACATAATAAAACTTTTTGTTTTTTTTTTTTAATTAATACTATAATCTGTTTGTTACACAGCATTGTTTAAACTGAAATTTTTTCAGCAGCATTTTAAAATTTGCACAGCAAAATTCGCATATTTTGGCGCCTTTTCATTCGTAATTTTACCAATATAGTTTTTCTCAAATAAATTCAGCAATAATTTTATTTAAAAAAATGTCTGGAAAAAGCGAAACAAAAATCTTATTTCGCGGTAAATGTCAAATATGCTATTTTTTCCCTTTTTTCAGGCCTTTTTTGTATCGTTGTAATAACTGTTAAGAGCCATTCATTATATACGATTTAACCAAAGTATCCATATATTACAAATCACAAAATGAAATAATGACAACGCTTATCTGTTCTGAAAAACAAGTTTACACCAAGCATGCACAGTATTTAATTCACCGAATACTTTGATGTCATCAATCATAAAAACTGACATAATAAATCCAAATGTAATATTGTAATTGCCATAATATATATTGAGACAAGTTACAATAGTTTAAGTACAAAATTAACATAATAAATTTTTAGTGCTTCCTACAAACTGGACTGGGCCAATATCGACAAAAATAACTATAAGTTTATTTTTACATATTTTTTGATCTGACATAACGTTTGAAAAATGCGTTCGCAACTTTTTGACTATCGTTATTTATTGCGGGGTTATAAAGTTCGCGATTCCTCGGATTCGGACAACACGATGAATCTAACGTTTTACGATAATCTGGCATAATTTGCACACGGTGCCGTTTGATTTGCATAAACATTTTGTTGCGCGCAGCTGATTAGTCGTTCGTTTGTATGATTTTTCAGTTCAATAATAGTACGTTCAGTGAGTTTTTACGCGGTTTTCCAACCAAAGAATTAAGGTGAATCAACAGTTGCGAACACACTTTCCCAGACCTCAATCTCACTCAGGTGGGATACAAAAATTGCAAACGCGTTCTTGCATAAAGTTCGCCATTTGTCATTCACTTTTTTAGCCGCAAAAATTATAAAGGGTTAAGGAACTATAGTCCATACAAAAATGATGCGGACTGGCGACAAAACTCGAACTTTAAATTGTTATATATCCATAACGGAGATTAGAATATGTGCGGGATATATATCGGAGCATAGCTTAGACTCTTGGCTATCTTTTGAAAAGGTTAGAAACAAATGTTTTTCGATGACGTCATCACTACAGCCGATGCGGTAAAAAAAACCTGGTCCCAAAAAAAAACCAAACTTTTTTATTAATACGAGATAAGAAACGCCGCTTAGTATGCTTTTAAAACATACTTTTTTGCGTTTTTTCTGAAAGTTTGAGCGAAATCGGCTCGCTTAAATTTTTTTTATAATGCGTTGAATGCGCGCAGTTTTCGCGATATTTCGCGAATTTTCCCCACGCTAACACACTGTCCGAATTATTTATTTTGTTTTGCTTCCTGCTCGAAGTTGTACGATATTGATCATATTGTTATATATTAATGTCGGCCAATTTCTATTCCTTACTTTTGACCTAAAATTTTTTTTGGGGGGTTGACCCCCGAAGGCTAGGGGGGCCAAACACGAATGCCGAAAATTTTTTTTTAATTTTTTTTCAAAACCATCAAAAATGTAAAATTTATCATATATGACGAATTTTGATATATCGTTTGTGTAAAAAAAACCTAATATTAAGCTTACAATAAGCTGTCAAAAATGACGAGTTTAAAATTTAGAAGCATTCCAAGCCCATATACTGGCAGCAACAAACCTTTAAATTAAAAACTTTTCCAAAAAAATTAAGCCTTAACAGTTTATTTTTTTGGAATTTCCAAGTTATTTTGTTCGAAAAACATATTTTGAAAATAAAAATCCTACTACACAATTGCCAAATATCGCAGCTATAAATGCTCTTTTTTAAGTGTTTTCTTACTTGCAAAAACAAATTTCTAATAACTGTGTCTCTCAACTTTTGCCAATATCCCAATGTAATTTTTTAAAGTAATGCTATTTTTCATGTAAAACCGTTTGAATCCGCGATCTGGATTGAATTGCGTCATTTTAATTGCGGAAGAGTCAACAAAAATAATCAATTATGACGTAATAACAAAAATTTTCATGACGTAAGGAAGTTGGAATTTCAACGAAAATTTATGTTGCGTTTTCATGGGGTTATTTGGACCATTTTCTAATATTTTAAATCAAAATAAATTTAAAAAAATTAAAATCAATCTTTTAGAGTTTATTATTCTTGTAAAACTTTTTAATTGATCGGTTTGCTGCTGCCAGCATACTGGCTTGGAATCCTTTCAAATTTTAAATTCGTCATTTTTGACAGCTTATTGTAAGCTTAATATTAGGTTTTTTTACACAAACAATATATCAAAAATCGTCATATGTGATAAATTTTACATCTTTGATGGTTTTGCAAAAAAAATTTGAAAAAACTTTTCGGCATTCCTGTTTGGCCCCCCTAGCCCCGGGGGGTTAACCCCCAAAAAAATTTTTTTAGGTAAAAAGTAACGAATAAAAATTGGAGGACATTTAATATATAACAAAAATGATCAATACCGTACACAAAACTTTGAGAAACACAAACATTGAAGCTGGGAAAATACCGAAAGAAATAGAATAGATTCGGACAGTGTATTATGTTGCCAAATATTTTTTTATTTTTACATGCAAATCTTAATACACGTTTTAAAACAGACGATTTCCAAATATACATACATAATCAGGTGTGATTTCCGGGTTGTTTTTTCTTGTTTTAAAAAATTGTGGTGTGGGTTTTCCGCGAGGAGAAGGTTTTGTGTTTTTGATTTTTTTTTTTTTTTAGGTTTTGGTGGGGGGGGTATCCGAGAATTTTGAGGGGGGAGCAAAAAAATAACTAATTCGGACAGTGTATTAGCGTAGCAAAAATTTGCGAAATATCGCGAAAACCGCGCGCATTCAACGCATTATAAAAAAATTTGAGCGAGCCGATTTCGCTCAAACTTTCTGAAAAAACTCAGAAAAGTATGTTTTAACAGCATACCAAGCGGCGTTTCTTATAACGTACTAATAAAAAAGTTTTGTTTTTTTGGGACCAGGTTTTTTCACCGCATCGGTTTTAGTGATGACGTCATCGAAAAACATTTCTTCCTAGCCTTTTCAAAAGATAGCCAAAACTAGTCTAAACTATGCTTCCATATATGTTCCGCACATATTCTAACCTCCGTTATAGATATATGAAATTTCAAAGTTCGAGTTTTGTCGCCAGTCCGCATCATTTTTGTATAAACTATAGTAGCAAAATTCCGCAAACCAAAAAAACTGGATTTATAAACGTGTTTTATGGTCACATAAGTACAGTAGTATATTCTTAACTATTATTTGTTTGAATTTAAAATTTTTTTTATTAAACTCGTATCAAAAAATTGTATCGAAAAATTTTTCATTTTGTTTTTTTTAAACAAAAAATCGACTTGCTAAAAATTCAAACATTTTTACGCCTAATAGGCTATAATCTGTCCGTAAATATCTTTAAAATCATCGATAAGGTAAATATCTTTCCTCTTTTTTATAAATAAACGTTTTTTATCGTAGTTGTTTAATCTACATTTTCAGCAGCGCAATTAATTTTAATAATAATTCTTTTTTATTTATTTTGTAGACTACTCTTATTTAAAAAGCTAAAATAC
Organism: Microlaimidae sp. YZB2_3; assembly: GCA_030248175.1. Taxonomy (NCBI): domain Eukaryota; kingdom Metazoa; phylum Nematoda; class Chromadorea; order Desmodorida; family Microlaimidae; species Microlaimidae sp. YZB2_3. Next base: position 19,576 of record JASAMX010032098.1, on the reverse strand, counting down.
CAAAACTCACAAACTTATGATTAGCAAAGCACCAGCTGCAATTTTATTTTGAAAAAAAAAACAGTATTAAAGTTAATGTGCTTATAATAAAAAATAATTTTTAATAATTGTGGGTGATATTTACAAATCGTAGCAATTATTTTTCACTGTTTTTCATCAGCTGCCCACGGTTGAAGCCTGCTGAACACATATACAAAGGATCGCGATGTACAAAAATCTTCGCGACAGCTGTTTAAAATTTGAAAGCCTAATTTTAAATTTTGAGCTTAATCGCCGTGTGGATCGAAAATACGCTGCTGATTTCGAGAATATTTATTACACCGTGGACCTTCGATGTTAGCTGCAGGTAAGCTTTAAAATAGACACACGTAAGGGCTATATTTTATATGCTTTGTATATTTTTGTCACCTTTATGTAAATCCATAAAAAGAATATAAATGCGGCCAAACACTGAAATATGTGTAAATTGTTTCGAAGACTGAATTCCAGCGGACCGATGGCAGTAAACGATTTTTTCACACGAGCTTCCAGAAATATAACAAAGGTAATCCGGAAAACTTTATGTTTTAGAGCTTGATTAAGCTCTCTTGTTTAGAATTATGTTGGATTTAAAGTATTTTACTCTTTCACAAATCGAACTCTGTATTCTGAACTCTGTACTCTGTTAAGCTTTCAAGAGCGCGCGTGCGTTGGCGTTTGCGTGTGTGTGTGTGTGCGCTTGTGTGTGTGTGTGCGCGCATGCATTTGTGCATGCGTGCGTATTTGTCTATTACTTTTTTCCAAATAATTCAAAACAAAAAAAACATATGGAAACAATTAAAAATTACTAAGACCAACATTATTACCAAAAAAAATCAAGTTAGTACTTAAAATTTGTTTTTAACACGACTTTTAATATTAACTTTTCGGTAATAAGTAGATTTTTTTGTTTTTGTTTATTTTTTGTTATTTTTTATTTTTTTTGTGTGGGTTGGGTGTTGGTTGGGAGGTGTAGCCGCATTGGGCTTAGAACCCAGAGAAACAATTACTTATTTTTTTGTTAGGCTTATTTCTTCGCGGCTCCAAGTTGCTAAAAATATCCAAGATTTGTCGATAGAGCCTTGGGAACATAGAGCTGAAACTTGGGACAAAAAATAGGAACTTGAAGCCGCAGGTGGGGAACTTGGAGCTGTAAGTTAGGAACTTGGAGCCGAAAATTTAAAGCGCTAAAACCGATATTTAAGCCTGAGGAAAGTATAAATCTAAACCCAACCTTAATTTTTTTTGTTAGAGGCTTCACGCTCTCATTCTTCACGGCTCCAAATTACCAAAGTTTGTCGATAGAGCCTTGGGCACTTAAAGCTGAAACTTGGACAAAAAATAGGGAATTTTGAGTCGCAGGTGGGGATATTGAAGCTGTAAATTGGGAACTTAGAACCCAAAATTAAAAACGCTAAATAATCAATACCTAAGCCTGAGAAAAGCCTGAATCTATACCCAACCTTCATTTTTTTCTTAACGGCTTCAAATTCCCATTCTTCGCGGTTCAAAATTACCAAAGTTTGTCGATGAAGCCTTGGGCACTAAGAGCTGAAACTTGGACAAAAATAGGGAATTTTGAGTCGCAGGTGGGGATTTTGAAGCTGTAAGTTGGGAACTTAGAACCCAAAATTTAAGCCTGAAAAAAGCCTAAATCTATACCCAACCTTCATTTTTTCTTAACGGCTTCAAATTCCCATTCTTCGCGTTTCCAAATTGCCTAAAATTTCCGACGGCTGTAAGGTACGGGGTCTTTAGAGCCGCAAGTAGGGAACTTGGAGCCATTGGAAAATTTTTGGACCTTTTTTTAGGCTTCGCTTAGGCTTAGGTATAGGTTTTATCGATTTTTATTTTCGGCTCCAAGTTCCCTCGGCTCCATCGACCCTAAACCGCTCCAAGTTCCCTACTTGTCGTTCTAAATACCCTCTCTGTCTGATATCCTAGTTGTCAATAATTTTTAATAAATGCTTTGCTTAAAACCCTTTTGTTTTTTGTCCTCTTTTTCTTCTCAGATTACGTCATATAAATATTTATAAGGTTTTTCTTCCTCTTTATTACTGACAAGCACCAATTTATATTTCTGTTCCGCACGGGGGTAAAATTAAAATCACAACGTGATTTATAACTGTAAATATTATAATGCCACAAGAGCTGTTAAGCGCTATGTATAAAACACTTTATAAGGCACTGTATTATCGGGTGGAACGTTAAGCTGTAGATCGCATTCGTTGGTGAAAAAGCTTCTAAACAGGCTATAAATTCGAATAAAACCCATTTGGTTTAATTATTTATTGTGGCGTTATATATAGAAACAGAAAAAGGGTTTTGAGGAGCATTTTATTACACGGATATGTCCGGTTACAATCATATGCTGCGGCGGGCCTCCAGAGGAATAATAGAGGTACGTAAAATATTTTACTACCTTTTTTAACAAATTTTTTGAACCTATAGTAATGTTTAATGGCAACTATTTAATTTTTAAATAATAATTGAATTATGCCCAACTATTATATTGTATCTTTAATTTTTGTATATTAGATTTATATAAAAATATTATAAAAAAAATTAATATTCGCGGACTACATAGAATTGGATGGGCAAAAAAAGACCCCCTCTCCCCCTACTATTATATTGTGTATTCAATTTTTGTTTATATATTTATATAAAAATATAAAAAAATTAATATTTGCGAGCTACACCGAATCCGATGAACAAAAGACAAACCCCTGTTGGTAACATATATAATTGAAAGCGAAAACAGCTCAAAATCTGTAATTTAAAAAAAATATGAAATTCTTATTAAACACGCGTTCGTTTAGCTTATATTTGTACTACTTGATAACTAATAGGAAAAATTAGACTAGCAGTAAAAAACTCAAGAAATAATAAAATCTAAATTTAAGCTTTTTAAGCTTCGAAATTTTTTAGAAGTAAGCTTCGAAGCTCAAAAATTAAGTTAAACTGTAGTCTGAAATATTTTTATATAATGCTGTGTTTGGTTTTTATATGAATGTTGATTTGTCTTCGTTAGTCCAATCAAAAAGAAATATTATATTGTGTTATTTTTGTTTAGAGACTCCGCTGATATTTTTTGTACTGCTTAAAACCTAATAAAAAATACAAACCGAAATTTGGTTTTATGCTCCATAAAACCCTAAGTTAAATATTTTAGCAGTCTTGGTTTCAACTCAGGATTTAAAAAAAACATATTTTGCGTTTTTGATGATTGAGATTTTAATGTGTGGTTAGATCATGAGAAATTCAACGAGTAAAATACTTAAAATATTTTTTCATAATTGAAAAAATCGCTATTTTTTTATTTTATTTATTGTGCAAAAATGATAAAAGAATTGTTTCCAACTTTTACCGCGCATACAGCATATAAAATAATTTGGTAATATGTCAACAAAAAGCCAATTTTTATAGTATTTTTTTATCTACAAGTAGCCTGTGTCAGCCATATGAATGACAACTGTTTCAGAATTATTTGCTAATTTTTTTCAAAATTCAACCTTTTTATGATATTGCATGCAATGTTACCTCATTTACCTCACTTCGTTTGATGCAAGGAAAATTCCTTCCCTCTTTTTGGTGAAAATGCTTTTTCCAGCATAAAGATGTCCATGTTATTTTTTTTAAATTTTAACTCTCTTGCGACACTTTCTGGGCTATAGAAATCATATCTCATTTAGCATAATCCTGTTTGTAGTTGGGGAGGAAGGTCCATTCCACCTTTGAAAAAATGCGTTGTCCAGCATAAAAATGTCCATGTTGATTTTTCCAAAAAAATATGATAATATGTTTTTTATTTGAATAATATCTATAGGTAATAATAAGCAATGGCAATTGCAAGAATTAGCAATAAACAAAAAATTTCAACTTTTAAAATCCGGCACTATTTAGTGAAAATGTGTTGTCCAAATTAAAAATGTCCGAGTTATTTTTTTAACATTTAACCCCTTTAAAATTTAACATTGCCTAAATTGTAAATTCCCTAAATGATACCTCATTTACGTAATTTATTCTGCGGTTGTAGAGAAAGGTCCTGGTGAAAATGCGTTGTCCAGTATAGAAATGTCCATGTTCATCTTTCCAAAAAAAATATTTTGGCTTTCCATTAACTAACTACTCTAACCAATAAGGTTGAGCCAATTTAAAGAAAAAAATTTTTCAACTTCCAAAGTTCCTTATACCCCCTTTTTTGTGAAAATGCGTTGTCCAGCCTAAACATGCCCATGCAATTTTTTTTAAGTTTTAAACACCTTTATGACGTTCCGCAATCTGTAAGCGTTGCAGTGATACAGTATCTCATTCAGCCCAATCCTTTTTGTGGTTGGGTAAAATTTCGTTCCCTCTTTTGTGAAAAAACGTTATCTAGCATAAAAATGTCCACGTTCATCTTACCAAAAAACATGATATCCTAGCTTTCCATTGACTGATTATTTTTACCTATAATTTTGAGCCAATTCAAAAACAAAAAAATTTTAACTTCCAAAATCCATGGGATCCCCTTCTGGTAAAAATGCGTTGTCTAGTCTAAAGATGACCATGTAATTTTTTCAAAATTTCAACCCCCTTACGACACTTCCCGGGGTATGACCTTTCCAAGGATACCTCATTTATTTAAATAAGTTGGGAGGTTAAGGAGGAGTCAGGGAACACAATATCGACAGTTTTTTTGTATAAAAAATTACGACGGTTAATTTAATGAACACAAAGGTCTCGAGAAGAATTGAAAATAATTTGTATAAGACCGGAAAACCTCAGGAAGTAAAAAATATGCACAACCAGCGATTTTTTAAAAAAAGTTTTTTTATGTTTATATTTATTTTGGTGTATTATGATCATGTTTTATCGTTAACCAACGTCATACACAAATTATTTTTAAATCTTCTCGAGACCTTTGTGTACATTGAATTAACCGCCGTGATTCTCCATTAAAATTTTGTAAACATGTAAAGTGGAGTTCCACAAGGCAGCGTTTTAGGTAAATTTTTATTTAGGCAGCGTTTTCATGTAAATTATAAAACATTCAGAATTAAAATCTTTCAGAATTAAACCTTAAAGGTCTTACCATGTTTTTTTTAATTGATTTTATAATGTGTTTTAAATTTAACAATTTAGTTGATTTCTACTTTTTTTTTAAATTGACCACAACTCTATTACACGAGAGAACGGTTTCAAGCTTAAGCAAAGTTTTTTTTCGACTAGATCACAATAGAATTATCTCTAATTGGAATAGTTTACTCGATAAATATGTAACTCAAGATTTTTAGCAACATTCTGTAAACGAATTAAAAACATTTTCGCGACATAAATGTAGTCAATTTCATCTTTTCTTCTGTTTATTCCTTCTCTTTTCTTAAATTATGGTATGTGTTTGTTTTAATTTTTGGCTAGATTATTTCACAAAATTTTTTTAACAATTGTGTTCTGTGATTAATGTAATATGTTGTTTACCAGAGTTATATTATAATGACGTTTCCAACATAAACTTTTAATTATTTACTTATTTAAATAAGATACAATCTATAATGTAAAGTAAAAGGTAATAAAAAATTGGACTAATTTTTTTGTAAAATTTTAACTAGATTTAAGTCCTGAAATGTAAAATTATTGAAAAAAAGAGAACTGATTTTAAAAAACAGTAGACTCACCCTTTTATAGGATAGTGGGGGCAAAATCGTTAATAATATTCTTATTGTTTATAAGGTATATTGCATAATTTTGACGTACGTTTTTCAGATTTGCCTCAAACCCTTTTAATATCAAACACTCCTCATAATATTATAGCGTCGTCTGTCAAAAAACGAATTAACCTTTAGAGTTTTTTATGAACAGGAAAAGCAAATATCCAGTTTGGTTTGGAATGATAAGAATTATATTTAAAAAAAACCCATTATTTAGCTTTGAATAATATTTTAGTATTTATGCTGGGAAATATAAATTTTTTGAGATTACACATATACATAACTTGACGTACTCCAGACAAAAATATTGATAATATTGTAAAACATTTTGACAATCCACATTTGTCGTATAGTAAAAGTTTAAAATGCACAAAATTGTAAACACAACAAGAGTATAAATTAAGAACTGTTAAAGGATAATAAATAATATGGAAATATTATTTTTGATTTTATATATTTTCTCGTGATAATCTTTATAATCGTGATTTCCCTAAAGACAATCGTTAGAAGTTTTAAATATAATGTAGGCATTTATTGAGGAAATTTTTGATTTATAGATATATTTTTGAAGTTTTGATTTCAAGTTTTTGTTTTTGTATAGACTAAAAATAAAAAAAATTTTTAGGAATTGTTTTAAGGAAGTAAGGAAGGAAGGAAGTAAGGAAGTAAAGCAGCAAAAACGTTGCTTCAGGCGTATAGAGCATTTTTGATGAATTGTTTATTTTGAAATAATCATGAAAAAAATTTTAATTACAAGTAGCCCGTGTCAGCCATACGGCTGACAAATAATTTTTCGCGCATTTTTTATATTCATTTACTATTTTTTTTTTCAAAATTCAATCCTTTTATGCCATTCCCGTGACTGTTAGCTTTACAGTGATACCTCAGTTACCCGCTCCAATTTTAGTTGGGGAGAAGAGTCTTTCCCTCTTTTGATGAAAATATGATGTCCAGCATAAGGATGTCCGTGTTAATTTTTTACTAATTTCAACCACCTTATGATGCTCCTTGAACTATAAGGTGTCCCATAATATCTCATTTATCCTCATTTTTTCTGTGGTTGAGGAGGAAGGTTCTTCCATCTTTGGTAAAAATATGTTGTCCAATATAAAGAGGTCCATGTTGTTTTCTTAAAATTTTATCCCTTTATGACATTCTCCAGACTGTAAGCTTTGCAATGATACCTCATTTAGCCCAATTCGTTTTGTGGTTAAGGAGAAGGGTCCTCCCTTTTGGTGAAAATGCGTTGTCCAGCATAAAGATGTCCTTGTTATTTATTTTTTGAAAAATTCAACCCTTTTATGACATTCCTTGAAATTCAAACTTTGCAATGATATCGTATTTACCCCAATCCTTTTTGGGGTTAAGGAGAAAGGTCATTCCTCCTTTTAGTAAAAAAACGTTGTCCAGCATAAAGATGTCCATTTTCATTTTTCCAAAAACATGATATTCTGGTTTCACATTGGCGAATTACTCTTACCAATAAGTTTGAGCCAATTTGAAGATTAAAATTTTTTCAACTTTCAAAGTCCATAGGGCCCTGTTTTTGTGAAAAAGTGTTGTCCAACCAAAAGATGCCCATGCAATTTTTTTTAATTTCAACCCCTTTATGACATTCCCCTGTCTGTAAGCTTTGCAATGATATCTCATTTAGCCCAATCTTTTTGCTGGTTGGGGAGGAAGGTCGTTCCTCTTTTTAGTGAAAAAACGTTGTCCAGCATTAAGATTTCCATGTTAAGCTTACCAAAAAACATGACATTTTGGTTTTACATTGGATAATTACTCTTATCAATAAGTTCGAGCCTATTCAAAGATAAAAAATTTTCACTTTCGAAAATCCATAGGTTTCCCCTTTTTGTGAAAATGTTTTGTCCAGGCTAAAGATGTTCATGCAAATTTTTTTCTAAATTTGAACCTCTTTATGACATTCTCCGGACCGTAAGCTTTGCAATGATATCTCATTTAGCCCAATCCCTTTTGTGGTTGGTGAGCAAGGTAATTCCCTTCTTTAATGAAAAAAACGTTGTCCAGTATAATGATGTCCATGTTCATTTTTCCAAAAACATGATATTCTAGTTTCACATTGGCGATTTACTCTTACCAGTAAGTTTGAGCCAATTCTGACTCAAAAAATTTTTTAAGTTTCAAAATCCATAGGGTCCCCCTTTTGGTGAAAACGCGTTGTCCAGTATAAAGATGTCCATGTAAGTTGTTTCAAAATTTCAACCCCATTACGACATTCCCTGGGGTATAAGCTTTCTAACGATACCTCATTCACCTTAATCCGTTAGGTGGTTAGGGAGGAGTTAGGGAACACACAGACAGACAGACAGACAGACACACACACACACAGACACACACACACACACACACACACACACACACACACACACACACACACACACACACACACACACACACACACACACACACACACACACACACACACACACACACACACACACACACACACACACACACACACACACACACACACACACACACACACACACACACACACACACACACACACACACACACACACACACACACACACACACACACACACACACGCACACACGCACGCACACACACACACACACACACACACACACACACACACACACACACACACACACACACACACACACACACGCACACACACACACACGCACGCACGCACGCACACACACACGCACACACACACACACACACACACACACACACACACACACACACACACACACACACGCACACACGCACACACGCACACGCACACACGCACACACACACACACACACACACACACACACACACACACACACACACACACACACACACACACACACACACACACACACACACACACACACACACACACACACACACACACACACACACACACACACACACACACACACACACACACACACACACACACACACACACACACACACACACACACACACACACACACACACACACACACACACACACACACACACACACACACACACACACAGAGAGAGAGAGAGAGAGAGAGAGAGAGAGAGAGAGAGAGAGAGAGAGAGAGAGAGAGAGAGAGAGAGAGAGAGAGAGAGAGAGAGAGAGAGAGAGACATTACGTCTATTTATATATAGATTAAAATTATTTTAAAATTTGGATTCAAGATTTATTTTCTAGAAAAATATATAAAAACAATTCTACAAAAAAAAGAGCTTGACGCAACCCAGTTAAGTTGGTGAGCTTGAAAATGAATAAAAACAAACAATTACCAAATAAGCATTAATTATGAACAATTTCGCACATTTGTGATAATAAATATTGTTAAATAACCTATATATAAATTTTGCAAAATACTGTTGATTAAGTTTATTTACACACTTTTAATGTATTTAAAAAAATGTTACGAAATAAACGAACTCAGAGGGAGATTCGATCCAGTTTTGATACTATTTCCCAACTCATTGTTCGAACTGCCAGAATTGTAAGTTTTGATAACTACAGGCGAACTAAACGTAGGTGGTGCAGTTGTGTGTACTAAATAAACACTGTGAATTATGTGATAACCAATCAAAACAATGCCATTTTATCCTGATTTATAATCATCAATTTATAGGCACCTTGCACTGGAACTCGGTTTATACATAAAGTATGTAATATACAAAAGCGTCACCATAATGGATAATTACCGTATCTCCTACTTATCTTTTGTAGTATGCAGATCTTTCGTAGTATGAGGATCGAAAGCTTGCGAAATTTCCATCGGTTGATCTGCATACTACGAAAAATGAGTAGGAGATACGGTAATTATCCATTATGGTGACGCCTATGTATATTGCATACTTCATGCATAAACCGAGTTCCAGTGCAAGGTGCCTATAATAACCAATATTAACTAACTACTAACTATAACGTTTAAAAATGACAGCAAACATGAACATTGTGATTCGTTATCATACGATCCTAATTTGTTGTTATTACTGCACAACTGCACCAGCCACGTTGGGCTTACCTTTAGGTGTAGAATTGGTGGATGCAAACAAAAATATGTAAAAAAAAGGAAAATGTTTTTAATTAAAATATTTTAAATCCGGTTTAAGAGTGCTGGCTGTCAAAAAAAATCTCGAGTATTTGTATAATTTCATGGTTTTAATTTTAAGTAAAATAATTAGCACTTTTATAATCTAACACAAAGGCCGCTAAGCTATTTTTAGTTTTTTCAGCTTATTTATACATACAAACAAATCGTCGTTACTCTAAAACAAAAACGCAGAATCAGTATAAAATCAACATAACTCTGACTCATTATACTCATTACGTTTATATTATTTATGATTTATGGGTAAAAAGATATAAAAAGTCACAATTAAGAGTATTTTATGGACGTTTCGGACTTATTGTGTCATAGTAACAACGAAATTTAATTGACATTTTACGAAGCTTATTGCAACTCAGCAAATTGTGATAATTTCAACAAAATACGTATAAAAGTCTTCCAAATATTCTTCTTGCGTATTTTTTTTTTGCTTCGCAAGAGCTTTATAATTAAAAAATATAAAATTGTAGTTTTATAATTGAAAAATTTTAAGCTTTATAACTGAAAAATGTGTCACTATTTCTCATATAGAAAAACTGACTTAAATTCGGCCAGCCAGTCTGTTAGTTTTGGCATGCGCAAAGAACTGAATATGACTAGATTGATTGTCATGTCATCTATCTAGCCATACTCAGTTAATTTTATAACTTGCGCTTGGCAAAAATAACAGTCAATAGCCGAAATTAAGGCTGGCTGAATTTAAGTCAGTTACCCTAATTTCGGCTTCAATTTTTTTCAGGTCGCCCATAAAGCAGCCGCTGCCAGCGCGGTGGAATTCTTAGACGAACTGCCGAACATTCCAGAATTGGAAGATGTGGATCAAATATCGATCAAATTGAATGATATTGAGCAGGTTAATAATTACTGTCAAGAATATATAACACAAGAGAATGACTAATCGTAAAATGTTAGCAAAATAAAAAATGTTGAATGTGGGAATAAATGTTAAATGTACACTACATTTTTGACCAAAATTTCGCTAAAAAAATTTCTGCTAATCTTCTCGCAAAAATCCACCAATTTCTGCTAGTTTTCCTATGCAGCGATTTATAACGCAGTTTTTTCGGAATTGCTACTTTCTTTGCACTCAATGTTGTTTTTTTTTCTTGCGTTACGGTTATTTTTGGCCAACAAAAACGATAATTTGCGCATGTCGACTTGTCTAGCAAAACTTTGTTCAGAAATTTAGTGTACAGTTGGACATATTTTTGTGTTATATATTCTTGTTGTTGCGTAGTACAAGTGATAGTGCTTTCAAAATGGCTTTGAAAAATACATGTTAAAATGTATTTTTTGAATGTTTTGAACAAATAATTTAGGTAAGTATTTAGATATTTAGGTATTTGAATACATAGTATTCAAATTTGAGAAGTGTAAAAAAATTAGAATCAAAAGTACACTAATACATAGTCGAAGTTTCGAATTAAGTTTAAAAAACTGTAAATAAAACTTGATTTGATGCATTTTATTTTTTTCGGAAGCATATTTAGAATAGAATGTCTTTAGTGGTAATCAACATTGATCTGAAAATGTTTTAAAAATGGTGTGGAAATATTTTTTTAATTTTTTTGAAAAAGGGTTTTTTAGTATAGGATAAGAGTACAATAACAACTAGCGCCCATTATATATAGGAGAAAAACTAAGAAAGAGCGAGGCAAGTGTTACATTTTATGGTTTCAAATATTTTAAACATTTAATGGTTCAAAATCTCGACCCCTTCATTTTAAAATTTCTTAAATATTTCTTAATATTACAAAAGCAAAGCATTTTTTGGGTTTAGTTTTTTTAGTTTTTTGCCGCTTCGCAGGCACGGCGCTGTTGGCGCGCTTGTTTTTTTTAATTATATTTTAATTACAGAAAATGCTTCTATTTAAAAGTTTGTAATGGATTTTTTTAAAATTAATTTTTAAATTTTGAATAGTTTTACAACTAAAAAATTTAAAAAACCTATGTAGGTTTGAAATTAGTTTCAAACCACAAATTTCAACTTTATTTTCTCTGATTTGAAATTATTGTTCACGTATATACTATTTTAGTGATGATTTTTATTTTTTATGACGTTAAATAAAAAACCAAAATTTATTTAGGACAAACTGATTTAAAAAATAAAAGCACTTCAACATGATGAAACTTATCATCGTGTAGCAATTTTAATTAAGTATAGGTTTAAACTAAAGAAACTATGGTTGAATTATATCTGGCTGACGCTGAAAGTTAGAATGCAGACATGAGGGGACCAATTAAATTTGTGCGGTAATGACGTTTTTTTAAAAAAACAAATAAGAACGCAGAATTTTTTTTAATTCCACCTTTTTACGAAATATACTAAAATTAACCATCTTTAGCCCTTTAAAAATTTGCATTTGGGTTTTAAATTAAGTAAATTGATAAATAATTATTAAAATACGGGTTTTTTCTTTATTATTAAACCGATTTCGTTAAAAATTTTGAATGGCTTTGTTGTTAAATAGTAGATTCAATACTGCAATTTTTGCGGTCAGCTAGATTTTATTTGCTTTTAAGAAAACTAAGATTTTTTTAAATTTTTTTTTCTTTTTGTACCCTTTCTCGTACTGTAAAAAAAAACGCTTATTCAGAACTAGATTATTGTTGAATGGTATTTGTTTTTGGATTGAATGTTACGACTTTAAATAGTTTCAGAAATTATATGTAGCTTTGATTTAATGAACTTCAGAAATTAAGATGTTCTCATGTGACTCCTTTTATATTTTTTGGTTTATTCAACTTACCAATTTTCCCAATTCCACAACTTTGATTTTATGAACTTAAAGGCGAACTAAACCTGACTGAGCTCGAGGATTTAAAGTTCAGCTATCGTTTAACTGTACTAAACAATAGTTTGAGCAAAACACTTTATGTGGGTTGACAATTATTCATGATTAAATTTTCAGCAAGAAATGTCCTTTTTTAACGGCTAAAGTTGACTGATTTTTGTATACTTTGTGAATGAATCCCAGCTTTTTCAACGTATTATCCGCTTAATTTTAACCGTTTCTACCATTTCCCCGATAAAACTGTACGAAGTCCGCAGGATTTAACTTTTCTATGCTTAAAAGGGCTTTTTTGAACGAACAATTTTTACCGAATTGAATTAATATATCATTAACAGGTTCAAGAAAGAAATGTCTTTTTTAAACGGCCAAGGTTGACTGATTTTTGTATACTTTCTGAATAAATCCCAATTTTTTAACGTAGTATCCGCTTAATTTTAACTGTTTCTACCATTTCCTCAATTAAAATTTAAATCCGAAGTCCGCAGATTTAATTTTTCTATGGTCAATAGGGCTTTTTTGAACGAACAATTTTTACCGAATTAAATTAATATATCATAAACAGGTTCAAGATGCGGTAAAAAGATTCGCTTTCGGAAAATGCACGAACTTCGTTCCGATAAAATTCTGGATCAGAGACGAATTGCACGAGAAAGCTCATTTATTGGTGGCGGAAATTCATCCGGAGCGTGGATTCGTAGTTCGAGGTATAACTCACCTTATAATAAACAAGAAAATCGTCAATAAGACAATTTTTAAAATTATATTGCAACGTTTCGATTGTGCCACACAATCATCATCAGGCGTCTGAACTACAGGAATTCAAAAATTAGCTTATAATTTTATTGCATAGGCCTTATTTAATTTACAATTTCAAGTTGCCCATTGTGGCTACCAGCTCCAGCTTCAAACTGTCACGGCCTAAAATTTTTCAATGTGGTACAAATTTTAAAAAAATTGCAAATAATTTTATGTTGCAAGCTTAAAATGCTGAAGAATTTCACGCTTAACTAAAAAAGTTGAGTTTTCGATCTAGATACTGAAAATAAAATCGCTGCCCCAACAATCCTAATTTTTATAAAAGTTTTTATTTACCATTGTCTCATCCGTTTTATCAAAATGTGCCATAAATGACGACGCAAAATATACAACATAATAATAAACGGAAAATATGTGACTTTATATACTGCTCTGACCCCTTGACTACCCGACTTTGCCCACTATGACTGCTCTGACACATTGACTAAAGGGCGTCCTAATTGAAGTCATATGGTTCTAATTAGGGCGCGCATAATTAGGGCTATAATTTAGTTTTCAAAAAATTTAATTTACAAAAAATTTTGACAAAATAACTTATCGCATTACTCTTTAACTATTCATCAAATCAGTATAAAAATAGGTCAAAGCTCTGAAGCCTTAAAAATCGGAGCTTAGCGTATGTAGTTCAGAGCCCCTGGGAGCTTCACTAAGAATACAAGAAAATCATGGCTAAATTTAGGTTTTTCCATGGTCGTACAAGCAGTGTTAAAAGGAGCAGTAGCGGTTTTCTGTGAGTGTGAAGACTCGTTCATTAGTGAGTGACCTTCAGAAATATGAGGCCGAATAAATCGAATCTTTGACCGAAAAAATGCGAAAAAATTTGACATTTTTGGCTTTTTGGCTGAAAAATCGGCGATACCGAACTTGATTCTGTAATCATCAGCCTCAGTATTTCATTTACTTACGTGCCGCGTTACACCATCACCCAGCAGCATTATATTAGATTTAAGACTTGTATTTTTAAGGCATCAAGTTTTTGAAACATTATCACAAGTTTGCTTATATGCAAGGACTATTATTCCTAATATGGACTGTTTAGTGGTATTCACCTCGGAATTTTTTTAGCTTTAAAATGTCATATAGTATTCGTGATCACGTCATATAAGTTTTGCTCCGTGGGATAGGTTGTCGGAGGAGCAGCTGCAAAACGGGGCTTCAAAATGAAGGTGCGAATAGGGTTAAAAGAATGCCGCGCGGGCGGGTTATTAGAAAGGCGCGGGCGCGTTATTAGACATAAATGCGGGCGTCCCTTTATGCGCGCGGTGTCCTTTGATGCGCACGGGATTCCTTCCGTTTAGAACAACGGATTTTGACCAGGGTGTTTATCAAACATTTGTCTACAAATTTCACCATTCGCTGCAGGGTGTGACGCGTGCATACGTGCAAGCGACGTGCGTGCATGAAAGAGTTTAAGAAAGGTTTACGTGTGTTTTTTTGTGTTGCAGCCACATCACGGGAAAGCACCGAGTACTTGACCATCAGGTCACTGTGCCCAATCATTCGCCTAACGTGATCAGAAAGATCCATTTATAAGGCGTTATATTTTTTATACGTTATCATAACGGGAATTGTTATAAGTGCAAGGACTACTCATATTATGGATTTTTTTCTGGTTTTCAGCAAACACTTTTAAAAAACAAATCGCACCATCTAGTGCAGAGAGTGCTGCGTGCGTGTGACGCGTGCATGAAACGCGTGCATGTAACGTGCGTGACATGACAGAATTTTAAATAGGGTTAAACTTTTTTTTTGTATTGCAGCCACATCGCGGGAAGATACCGAGTATTTGACCGTCACTGTGCCCAATCATTCGCCGAACGTGATCGGTAAAATCCAACACCCGTTGGGCGCCACCCTCTACAAAATCCTGAAGCTCAACTCTAGCGCGGTGGATTCTGGAGAAGAAAAATTTCTAATTTCCTACACCAACGCCAAAAGTGGTCAAAAAAAGATTGAACTGCTGAAAGTACCGAAAATGTCACTCCAGGTCTGCGTTTTAAAAAAAAATTGCTGTTGGGGTAAATTTTTGAAAATTCTCGGCTGCCCGCCGAAAACTAAGTTAAAGCAAGTGTGTATAAAATATTGAAGGATTACAACGAGAATTTAAATGCACAAAAAGAACTTGAAGAGCACTTTGAACAATGATATTGGTAAAAAAAGCCAGGATAAAAGAGACATCAAAAATTTCTAGCAAGAAAAAATTTTGAAAATAACAAAAAGAGATATGGAAAGGTAAACTGTAATACAAAAATTGAGTACGAATAAAGCATGATTTCGTGAATTCATGAATTCGTTATTAAAACATTCATCCTCTCCCAATTTAAGTCCTACCTTTTAGCTTTAAAGGTGCGGTGCGGAATCCAACTTTTTGTCTTCGATTTTTATATTTTTTGTGAAAACCTTACCCCTGCCCCCAATAGCCCACAAAAATTTTTTCAACAAAATATCCCCAGTGGTTTAGGAGTTATGACCCCCCAAAAATGGTGTTTTTCGACAATTAAATACACGAACATACACGACAAACAAATATACGACAAACAAAAAAAGATGCTGAAATTGAATACACGAAGTCGCTAAAATTCTTTTCACAAATGTATGGAATGTATTTCATGTTTCAACAAAATGAAATTTGTCTAATAAAATTTTCCGGAAGTTTCGCGGTGGGACCACCCACCCATTAATTTGTTATGCCAGTTTCCATTTAAGTAATGTAAAACGTCAAATGTTTTTAACAGTAAAATTTAGCAGATGAATTTAAAGGAGATGCACGTTTTATTAATGAGTTCAAAAAGTACTTCTGGTTCTATGGTGCATTCACTTTTGTATTAAAATTTACCTTTTCATGTGTTTTTTGCTCAAAAATAGTTTTTCGTATGAAATTTCAGAAAATCAAATGTCAAAAATCCTATGTTTAAATAACGCTGGGCTCTTTTAGGCTGGTTCATATTTATGACAATTTTAGAAAAGCCAAAACGTCCTTTGGACTTTTTCCTTTGAACGAAGTATAAACGCTACTTAAAATTTGTCCTTTGGACGAAGTCCAAAGGACAAAATCCAAAGAGAAAAGTCCAAAGGACAAGAAAGTATGAACACGTCCTTTGGATTTTGTCCAAAGGACGTGTTTACGCTGTATTTGTCCAAAGGACGTTTTGTCATAAGTATGAACCAGCCTTTTATGATATTATTTACTTTTGTTTAAATAAGACCTCAAACCAAAACTGTCAAGATTAGCAAGGCTTAATATGTCTATAGGGTGCTCACTATGTTTTAATTAGATGGCCCCTTTCAAGTTATTCCTATATTTTTAACAACAAAACTGCACTAAAGCCCTGGTATATCCTTGAAACTGAAAATTAAAATGCTGTTTATCATAATACAAGGAGTTTCGTCAATGATAAGATACAAAACAAAATTCTCATTGTGTGTTTAAAGGAGCAATGTATTACTTAAAACGAAAATCGCAATAAAACGGATTTAAATGGAAAAATTTTTATTAAAACACATGCGCTATTATTTAAAATCCTTAAAATTATTTAGATCCTGGATTTTTTTAAAAGACGACAGAAACTTCGTACTTTTTAACATTATGGATTAAAATTAATTCCGATATTGTATGCATTTGGCCGCGAAAAAAAATAAGCACTGTCAAATACAATAAAAAATATTTACATACATTAGAAAATAAGCACTGCTTCTGGGATCTTGGATTCGGAACTGGGATTCAATGTGAATGGGTCGATTAATGGACCCCCATACGCAAAAAACAATAATCAGTATATAAGAGAGAATCTTTTTTAAAACGCGACCTATAGGTGCAAAACTCGATGTCCCTCCTGTTCGACTACCACGTGTACAAAATCCGGCGGGACGGTAGGAATCTGGCCAAAATCCGTCCCAAGGCCAAGAGCGCCGACAACACCTACATTGTCGAATTCTGCCAGGACTGCAAAGGTATAATGGGGTTTTTGGAGCTGTCAACAGCAGAGAACTCTGGAGAGCTTTAGGGTAGCTAACTTAAATTCGGCCAGCCTTAATTACGGCCATTGATTATTGTGCTCTCTACACGCCACAGCGAGGAACAACTGGTCCCGTAGGGTAAATCGCCGTTACTACGGCGAAATGAGCCAGTGTCATTATAAAATACACGTGACTGTGACTCATTGTGTGTGTAATAAGGTCCTGTTTTACATTTAAAATGATTCACAGGCACACATGTTTTATACGAACTGTGGCTCATTTGCCGTAGTAACGACGAAATGACTTAAATTCGGTCAGCCTTAGTTTCGGTCACTGACTATTCTGTTTTCCAAAATTATGTGAATCGAATAAATACATTAAGATCAGTACAGAAAGATCTGTCTAGCAATAAAAAGTTCAGCCATACAAGCTCAGTCATCTAGCCATACAATAACTTTGCGCACGGTGAAAATAACAGCCGGTGGCCGAAATTAAGGCTGGCCGAATTTAATTCAGTTACCCTCTAAGAAAATTCTTGGAAACTTTAGGCCGCGAAAAGCAAAACTCGGAGCCGAAAGTAAAACAAATAGTTTGCGAGGTAGGGTAACTGACTTAAATTCGGCCAGCCTTAATTTCGGCCACCGGCTGTTATTTTTGTCATACACAAAGTTATGAAATGAACTGCATATGGTTAGATAGATGACATGAGGATCTATCCAAACATAAGCAGTCGATTTTATGGAGAATCACGACGGTTAATTCAATGTACCCAAAGGTCTCGAGAAGATTTAAAAATAATTTGTATATGACGTTGGTTAGCGTATAAAAACACGATCATAATTCACGAAAATAACATAAACATAAAGTATTTTTTCTAAAAAACAGCTGGTTGTTGTGCATCTTTTTTTCTTCCTCAGTTTTACCGGTCTTTTACAAATTATTTTCAAGTCTTTTCAAGACCTTTGTGTACATTAAATTAACCGTCGTGATTCTCCATAACTTTTCGCATAGCAAAAATAACAACCGGTGGCCGAAATTAAGGCTGGCCGAATTTAAGTCAGTTACCCTAAGTTTTCGGCCTAGGTTTACACTTAGCGATATGTTGTAGCGAGTTGATATTTTTGGCTACAACTTCTTCAGTCCCGTGGCTCAAAGTTCCGGCTCTATGTGCCCTCGGCTCCAAAAACCCTAAATCCCCCAAACCCAAAGACAACGAGACGCGGACACTCTCCTTGGGCGTTGGTCTCCTTCTCACGCTTACTGTCGCTTACGAGGATTTGGGCAATCTGGTCAAAGAAAGCATTTCCGACGATTGACACTTTGGACTTTACTATTACTATTATTTCGATTCTATCAAGAAAATTTTCAACGTTTCCAGGTCGCTATATTGGAACGCTACATTTAGCGCTGTCACCTGCAGCTAATGATACTGAAAAAATGAGACCCACGGCATGGTCGGTTTGAAACACCAGGCTTGGCAATAGACATTTCATGAAAGTGGACGAAAGACAATTTATTTAAGGTAACTGACTTAATTTCGGCCACCTTTTTTATTTTTTTTTGATAAGCTTTTCTGGTTTTTCCAATCGACCCAAAATTTGGTCTAAAAATGAAACGTTTTTGTTATTCCAGTGGAAAATTGTAAAATTTCTGTTACACCTAAAGTTCAGTGGAGGTTTAAAGTTTTTTTTATAGTGACCCAAATTAAGGCGCGAGCCATTAACTTCGGCCACCTAGAAAAAACTGGCCATAACTATTGTCAAACTGAAAAATAAAGATTTTTAAAAGTAAATTTATCCTTAGGTATTGTTTTTGGTACATATAACTTAATTTTTTCCCGTTCGCAAACTTTAATAGTTATTAGCAAGACTTAATATAATTATGTCAAAACTTTAAAAAAACAAGTTTTAATAACCTATATTTTGTGTTGAATTTTTATTTTTGGCTTAAAAAACGTCAAAAAAAGTCAAACGAGCAAAAAAAATTCTTTATAAATACGTAAGTATGTATGATGTTATTTAAAAACAGTAATAAATGGCAGGTTCTTTTACCTAAATTTTAAGGTGGCCGAAATTAACGGAATTTTAAAATGCGCAATTAGTTAAACGCGTTGCAATCTGATTTTGAAAAAAATATCAAAATATGAAAATTAACAACTTTGAGCCTTAAATAGAGCAATACGTAACTGAACGAAGTAAAAA
>JASAMX010032097.1:32500-57666 GCA_030248175.1 Microlaimidae sp. YZB2_3 | reverse complement strand
AGAAAAAAACGCTGTTTTAGCCCTTAATTAAAAATTCACTAAATAGAAAAATACCAAGACAAAACTATGTATTGTTTAATTTTTGGTTTTTCTTTGGTTACAAAAAAATAATAGGTTTTAACCATCCACGGTTTTAGTTGCAAAATATTTGTTGTTACCACAACAAGGACGTCTTTTCTTTTCGAAGGTTAACCATACCAAAAACCCAAAAATTTGTTATTTGAAAAGTACGTTCACAAAATCGCACCCAAAAACAATTTTGCCGAAAACGTGATGTAATGAAAAATAAGTGCCGAAAACTCGGCGAAATGGGTTTCTACGGTTTGGTTCTTCTTTCACGAACCACTTCTTAATTAAGGTTTTAATACGATAGTCATCGAATAATTTTGTAATTGATTATTTAATGATGTTGTTAATTCTCGACCGTTTAATTATTTTCTGGCAAAAAATGAAGGAGTCTGTCAAGTAGGTTTCACGACACGACGATTCCGCGACACGACGGTCCTGCGACATATGGTTCGGAAAGGGTACGACACGACGGTCCTACGACAGGACTGTACGAACACAGTATTCAATACAGTTTAAAATTATTTACCACTTTTATAAATAAATTTTTTACACTTGTTATTGCCATGCTATTTTAGCGTAAAGCTTATCAAGTTTTTTGCTTTTTATGTTTTCTTGAAAAATAGGCCAAAAATTGCAAATTTTTTTTCACCAAAACAGTAGTATCTCGACAAATATTTGATTATCTACAATTCGGATATTAAAATAAAACAAAAAAGTGCGACTTTTGGTTTTTTTATCTTTTTTATAATAATTAAAGGAGAAACTTTTCAAGTACTGAATGCTCTAAAAAGCCCATTTTAGCCATTTCTAAAAAGGTTGCAGCTTTTTTCATTCGTGGAAGATATTTTGTCGAAAATAAAAGATATATTTCTGAGGCAGTGGGTAGATTTTGTCAAAAATCATAAAAATTGAAGATTTTGTATTTGTATCATAAAATTTTTGTAAAATTTTATAAAAATTTTGTGTCATAAAAATTGCGATTTTATACCTATCTAATAGAATTCTTTGTTTAAATACAATAAATTGATATATTAAAAATTCTATGCATTTGTTCCAAATACAAGTTAATAATATCTATCCCCCAGTAGGCGTTAAACTCCACAACACAACAAATGTAAAACCGCTAGTAAACAATATTCCTTTTAAATGGCAGCATTGATTTTCGGAATTATAGTTGATTTTTATGTCTGACGCTATAAATTAGAATGCAGGCGTGAAGGGACCAATCAAAATTGTGGTAATAACTTTTTTTTTAAACAAATAAGAACGCAATTTTTTTTTTTATTCCACCTTTTTACAAAATATACATAAATCATTCAATTTTAGCCCTTATTAAGTAATTTGATAAATAATTATTAAAATACAGTTTTTAATCTTTGTTAATAACCCGCTTTAGTGAAAAAATTTGAAATGCTTTTGTTAAATAGTCGATTCAATACTGCAAATATTGCTGCCAGCTAGATTTTATTTGCGCATAAACCAAATGAAAAAAAAAACTAACCAAATTTTAACCCAGAAATTGATTGCGAGAAAATAAATTGTACTTTTTTAATAAATTAAATTAAAAAAGTAAAGTTTAGAAAACTTGGGAACTACGAATAAAGAGCGAAAAAATACAAAAGCTAGAAAATGGATTGTGCAGAGAGCGAAATGTCCGCAATGAACTGTTGTGAAAAAATTGCGTTCTTAAAAAACTCCATAAACAAATTGAAGAGGGAGCGAACTCCGAATAGAAAAAAATAACCAGAGAGCGATTTGTCCTAGGTGCAAATTGTCCCGATTGGTGTGTGTGCGTGAGTGTGTCTGTGTGTGTATGTGAATGCATGTGTATTGTGAGTGTGTGCACGACGAATTGCAGGTTTTTTATATCCCACAATTAACCCGCTTGGAATCGAGATTTAGTAGCGATGCGTGTAAGAAAGAAGTTTGGTTTCATTTTATTATTTAAAAACAAACATAAAAAACTTAACTTCACCATTCGTTGAAATAAACATTTAAATTAAGAACTTTTTAAACAACAAGGACAGTGTAATCAGTAGCAGTTTTCAAATCTAATAGCACCTTCTACATATTCTATATTGTGACCCAGCTTTTTATACCAACAAAAGTTATAATTAAACTACTAACCAACAATAAATAATAATAGCTATGCAGTGTGGTGCATAAAATCTCTAAATTCATTCAGTTGTACACAATTTAACAAAATACATCAATTTAAATAAAAATGCGGATATTTAGTTGCTAACAAAATCACAGGTTCTACCGTTGTCAAAACATACCCATTTAAATAAATGCAGTAAAAATGTAGCTTCTCCAAGATTTGATTAATATTACAACCCAAAAATAAACTTGAACATGCAGAAAGGTTGATAATAAAGAGATCAAATTAGCCTTTTCCATTTTTTACTTATTTTTATCATGCTAATAAAACTGACAAATTTTGGTCAGGAATTTTAGCTTTTTTAAAACTAAAGTATTATCTCTGGCTGACTTTTAAAGTTTTTATGAGAGACATGGGCGGACCAAATAAAATTGTGCGTGACGTGTTTTTAAAAAAAACGAATAATTTTTTGAATTCTCACCTTTTTACAAAATATTCAAAAACTAGTCAACATTATCATTTTAAAAAATTACACTTTTTTTCAAATTAAGTAATTTGATAAATAATTGTTAAACTATGGTATTTATTCTTTAAAATTAAACCGTTTTTGCTAAAAAATTTAAATGGTTTTATTTTTAAATAGTGCAATTGAATATACTGCAAATTATTAGGGTCAGCTAGGTTTTATTTGCCTATTGCAGTTTTTTTCTTGGTGAGGAAAATAAACTGCACAAAAAATAATAAAATAATGTAATTTTATCCCACCAAATACCGAACGGTGAGTTAATATGAACTTCAATGAAAAAAAAAGGAGCTAATTGTATAAGTGTTACATTTTTCTGCATAGCGTCGTTACTATGACACAATGAGTCAGAAACGCCATTAAATACTCGTAACTGTGACTCCTTTTATTCTTTAACACACTAATAGTATAAACAAAATGTGTCAGAGTCACTTTGATTTTATAATGATTGTGACTTTTTGTGTCAGAGTAACGACGAGAATTGAAATATCTAAAAATAGCATCGCAATAAAATATCAATGCATCTACTTATTTGCCTAAACAATGAGCAACGAACACACACTTTAAGAAAAATGTTAAAATCAATATCACCGATTTTGTTGTATATTATTTTGTTCCGTAATTTAGGCGTTAATATAACACAAGTATTGCGAATAAACAAATCAAGCAAACATTTCCAAAACCGAGAAAAAAATTTGATTATTTGCCTCTTTGCTTCCCTTCTTTAATTTGATGCTAAATATCTAAATCAACGTAACATCAAAAAATATTTTAAAAAAGAATAAAATAATATAAGTTTTTTTTATAATTCAATCGTAATCATGCATGACTTTTCTTACTAGAAATTTTAATGTTGGGATCTTGGCATTTTACAGAGTAAATTTTTGACTTTAAAGTTTAAAACAGCTACGCTATATTTTCAAGTATGGTAGGAACGCTTTAATCATGTCAAAAATGAAATTAAATGACCCCTAATTTTATTTAACTACAATAAAAAACACGTAATGCATTAAAATTAGCTATTTTGTTTATATAGTAAAATACAACAAAATCAAAATTACAATTATCTGTAACTATTTCTAACAACGGGATTATGTAACTAAACTAAAAAATAGTAACTATAATTAATGCTATAGTGCATACAGATACAGGGTTGAAATACGATTATGATTTTCAACGTCTGAACCCCACCTTTAAAATCAAATGCTACAACAGAAATTGACCCCCACATTCAAGTTTACGCTTATTAGCAAATTTTACTTATCAAAAATCGGATTTTTTTAATATATAAAATTATGCCTTCCTTGCTAGCCCTTTTTAGATATCAGGTTTAGTTCACGTTGAGAAAATATATTTTTAAAGCAGAAATATTAAACAAATAACCGATTGGTGTTTTGGGTTTCACATTTGAAATATTGATTTTTCTAAATATAGAAATAGCGCGATAATTTTTACATTTCAAGGTGTTATTTTAATTAAGCAAGGAGCACCTTTACTCCACTCACCGCAAATCTTTAGGCTTAAGGTCTCGCCGGACAGTTTTTATTGCAGAGCGTTCAGTAGTAAACCAATTGCAATAAAGAGCAAAAATTACCCATTTTTATTTAGACACAATTTATTTTTAAATTATTATACTAATAGAGTACTATAATATCTTAAGATATTCAAATGACGAAAATTTGACTAATTGGCGAAAAACAGGCAACAAATTCTGATTACAATAATGATATTTTTTGAATTTATGTTAAATAAATTTTTAAAATTGTAAAAAAATAAAAAAAAACATTATTAAAGTCAAAAAAATTGTGGCCATATATGTTTTATGTGGGAATCGATCTTGGGACCTTTCAACAAATTTGACGACGCGCTAACCCATTATGCCACTGCTACCATGGAATGATGAGCTTTTAAAAGCAATTTATAAACCACACTTCTGAAAAAAGTCAATAAAACGCACGACGCACGACAGAACTATTTATGCGTTAAAAAATACAAAAGATGTTATGGCCTTCCAAAAATTATAAATTTCAATAGAAATATACTATCTGAAGCTTTAAATTTTACCAAATTAAATGAAATCGAAGTTTCACCGAAATTTTGGAAAAATTAACCCCCATTTTTCACGGAAAATTGTATATTAAACCATAAATACAACAGTATTCAATTTAATTTTTACGTAAGTGAAAAAGGGTAACGGTGTCTCTCTATTCGAAATATTTTTTTTAATAGTGTTCAGTAAATATTTGTAAGGGTTTTAAAAAAATTTCATTGCAATTTGATTTTTAATATCAATTATTTCAAATACTTACAATAATATAATGAATGTTTACTTTATAATCGTGATATTTCTGCCTTCTTAACACTCATATAAAATTTTTAGTGAAATATTACTGTATTTCACGAGATCTCGTATGCCAAAAATCGCGATTTTCTATACTTAAGAAAACTGTGCGGAGACACCTTAAAACCTTGAATTCTACAACCAAAAATAAAATGACATTACATTTGGGGCGTTTACAGTGCTCTCACTAGAGCATTTCTTTTTACTGTATGGCCTAATTGGGTCGCAAAATGATTTGTTTTGGCTTGCCGAAATTAAGTCTTGACCGAAATTTAATCAATATTAGTCCAGCTGCATTAATTTTTTTACTTTAATGTTATATTATTAATTTATTTGCGTTGTTTTATACACATTGCCTCGGAGACAGACAGACCAAAACTACGCTGCTACACATTTATGTACTGCCTCAAAAGAATATCATACATATCATTAAAAAACATATCGAGCTGAATTTTTTTTATAACACCCCGATGTGGCTACAACCTGCCTTTCTACCTGAATATTCTAAATCAAAACTATCTGCAATTTATGTATAATCCGCCAATTTTGCGGCGTGAAGTCTTCTGGAGAGACCACTGGGGGCGTTATAACGATGAAGTTGTATGATACCGCGCATAGTACGAACAAAAAATAATGCAATAATTTTTTGGGATAGGAGCCATGTTTTGAATTACGAGAATTTGCTAGAATTAATTAATGACTGAAAAAATTTAGGCTACATACAATAATTTTTTAGAAACTGATAAGACCAAAAAAAAAACGTAAAATCACTAAGAAAACAACCACTAGTCCAGATCTTATAAAATTTCAATTCAACTTGACAAACCGTTTATGACAACATTTATCTATAATTATTATTGTCGTGCGCAGAATTTATCTGCTTCGCATGAAACGAGAACAAAAAAAAACAACTTTGAACTTGGGGCCTTTTGAAAAGTACGCAGTACTAAAATAACAAACAATAACAATCGCTCTTCTAAATGACCAGATAATCAAATGCACATTTAATCTAAACAGCAATTGTGTGAGCAAAACATTTATGACATTTCACAAAAGAAACACGCGCAGTTCTCATAATAGAAAATTCATCAATATAATTTTTTTACATACATTATACTAATATTCTAACAATAATTTATAAACAATGTAAAATAGAAAATAAAAAAGTCAACACACAATATTTTACAATGAAAAAAGAAAAAAACAGACGAAAAACCAATTATTATTTTTAATTTATTATCAAAATACAATGATTAAAAATTAAAACTAACACCTACTTATACAATTTTTTAGACAATATTGTTTTTATTTTTAAGCTTTGATTCACATCTTATACTAAAAATGAACATAATCGAATTTTTTTCAAATAAGCGAATCGCTTTGTTTTATAAGGATTAACACAATTTTAAAAAAATTGCAAAATTTAATACGTAATAAAAACAAAATAATCTCTACTTGATAACAATCATACGTCAATAGAAATCTATAAAATCTGAAGGAAAAACAACAAAACAATTATCTGTCGAAAATCTAATAAAGGATGCAATATGTAAATAGAAATGCTACAGCTTAACAAAATGTAAAAAACCATTGAAAAATTTAATTTTTATAAAAGTTTAAAAAATAAACAACTAAAATATAAAATAATATATAAAATCAGAAAAAATTCTGTTAGGATCAAATTTTGATGTGTTTTTAATCAAATCCAGTTCGGATCGGAATATAACTATGAGGAGGGACTAAGCTAAGAGACCTTTTCTTTACTTAGCCGTTATCACCCGTTATACATCCCTTTTTAAAAAATAAACACGTACACACACACACACGCACACAAGGGTACAAAAAAAAACTATGGCAAAACTGTAGATTAAAGTCTATCGGTACCTAGAAGTTACTTTCCAATTACTCCTTTTACCAATCATCTATTAAATCATAAAAAAGCTGCAACGATTTCTTTTTTCGTGTCAGTCAGTCAATCAAGTTTTAGGTGTCGTAAAAGAAACCACCTACCACGAAGAAAGATCTTCCGGTAGGTAGTTCCTCAATTTCAGTTCCTCATTTTTCCTGTCGTCTAACCACGTAATTAATAAACAATCCGTAATCACGACAGAGTTTCATTGGTATCGGTTGTTCTATAGTAGGGTGCAATCTACAATCTAGTAGAGTAGAGTACAATCTTCATCCATCATAGTATAATAAATTTCAATCTAAGGCTGAATCAGTGAGACCATCTGCGCCTGATTTTACCGTCTCTTCTTTTCCTTCGCCCTTTTCTAATTCGGCGCGAAGAGCCTCAACTTCCTTCGGGCTATAATAAATAATGGTATTAACTAGTAAGTGTGTATAAAAATGACGTGGTCTAAAAACACAAACTAAAAAAGTGAGTATATGTCGCTAACGGTAAGGTCAAAAAACGTTATTAGTGTATGCCACTCCCATAGACCTGTGCACTGCCCCTCGGGTTTTATGGGGGTGGGGGGCAATTCCAAAACGGGAAGGGGCACGGGGGGCAACTTTTTTGAAATGGGGGGGCAATAAAACGGGGGGAAAAGCAAGGGGAAAGAAAAAAAAGGAGAAAAAAAGAGAAAAAAGGAAGAGAAAAGGGAAAAAAGGGACAAAAAAAGCGAAAATAAGGTAAAAATAGGTCTAAAATGGCTTAAAAATACATTGAAATAGGCTAAAAACTGCAAAAAAATTGCGATGATGGCATCATCATATGTCAAAAACGGCGTCATAATTTTAGGGTACTTTTTCATTTTTTGGCAAGAGGGGGGCAATAAAACGGGGGGTGTGGTGGGTAAATCCTTCAATAAAGCGGGGGGGGGCATTTCAAGACCGTGCACAAGTCTGCACTCCCACATCATTTTTGTACAGACTTTAGTGATATTCTAACCTCCGGAGTTTCGGAGCTTCGAAGCTCCGCCATATTTTTGTACTATATACATAAATAATTAAAGAATTTTGTCAGAAAACTTTTAAAAATTAAATTTTAATGCAAGTAGACTAATTTTGAACATATTTCAAGTTTAAATAATCTAAGTATTGAGCTATTTTTTTATATTCGAGATAGGGACTGACAAAAACAAAAACATTTAACTAAATTTAAGTCTCCTAACTCCAAGTTCACGCAAATAAACAAAAACATAACCAAAACTTATATAACTACACTTGACATAACACACAATCTATAAACATTTCTCTTACTAACCTGATTTGTATAAAAACTATTCCATTCACAATATTGAGAACTTCAAGAACACTCTGCAGGGACGGCTGCTGAATCTATAAACACAATAAACATTCTTTTAATTAAGCAAAATTAAGTTAATATTATTTAATCTTGCTTTAAACTTGTTTATGTCGTTGTTGTTGTTAACACACTTGAAACATACCTCCTCTATGCAGATTATGCAAAGGGCAGGCGCTAAGACAAGCCAGGAGGGACGAAAAGAATTCCAATCTTATGGTTGAAGTTTGAAAACGCTTTGTCCAACATTAATAACCATGTTGGCTGGCAACTATTACCGCTAGAGTGTTCACTGCCCGCAGTGTTTATCCATTCCGACGTCTTCGTTTAAAGGATTTTATTAAATCCCATCATATTGATCTTACTTAATTATTGTCGTACATGAACAGCATAGGTGTTCCTCCAAAGCTAGCGGTACAGACTCCAAACAGACACTCCATAGACCTTATTAACTATGTTAAAAAAAACTCCAAGGTTTTGGAGTACTATGGAACTGCATTTTGTCCACTGGTTTGCTGAATGGAAAACTGCCATATGCGTTTGCAGATGTACAACAACAATACTCTAGCCATGCCAAGCTGGACTCATTTCTATAAAAGAAAAGATACAGCAACCAGGTGGTACGTACCCGTAGGCCTGTTGGGTGCTGCTGCCCGAAGGGCGGCACGGTCATGCCTTGTTGTTGTCATAAAATGTTACAAATTCTAATCTGTAGTAACTACTATACCTGATTGTCGCCAAATGATTCCAGTAACACTATTGTATTCGGTTACTATGACTTAAATAATTACGTTTCTTTTAACAGCCATGTCTCTCCAAATGTACACTTAGCTAGTAGCTACCTACCGTGACATATTTAGAAATGTACACGGAGATAGTTAATGGCATATACTTTTTGCACTGATATAGTTTGTCAAACTAAATAGTAAGAAAAGGACCTACTTGAAGCGGTAAAAACTGAGATATGGATGCATTTCCGTTCGGTGTGTTCCTGGACAATTCGTTCATTCGCTTTTGAAAGCTCACCGCTTGTTGTGTCAAATGCTTTAGACACTCGCCGCTTTCTCGCGTCTTTTCATGCGCTTCTCCAAACTGTAATACACACGATAATATATATTAGCAAACATGTAAACGGTCTGGAAATGCCCCCCAGCGAAATATTAGTGGCTATGCACCTTATCCGTTTTATTCTTCCCCCCCCCGCCCAAAAATAAAAAAAGTATCCAAAAATATTGGCGCAGTTTTTAACCCATTGCAATATTTGCAATGCATTTTAAGCTATTTTAGACCTATATAATATGCTAATATGAAGTTTTCACTAATATGCTTCTTGCTTATGCTTGCTATAACAGACCTGTGCACTGCCCCCCCCCCCGGGGTAGAACGGAGGGGGGGGGGGGCAATTCCGAAATGGGGGGGCCACGGGAGCAACTTTTTTGAAACGGGGGGGAGGAATAAAACAGGGGGAAGCAGGGGGGAAAGAAAAAAAAAGAGAAAAAAAGGAGAAAAAAGAAGGGAAAAGGGAAAAAAGGGACAAAAAAAGCAAAAATAAGGTAAAAAATAGGTCTAAAATGGCTTAAAATACATTGAAATAGGCTAAAAACTGCAAAAAATTCGCGATGATGGCGTCATCATAGGTCAAAAATGGCGTCATAATTTTAGGGTACTTTTTCATTTTTTGGCCGGGGGGGGGGGCAATATAACGGGAGGGGAGAAACCTCCAAAAAAACGGGGGGGGGGGGCGGCATTTCCAGACCGTGCACAGGTCTGCTATAATAATGTTGATAAAACCAAAG
This sequence comes from Microlaimidae sp. YZB2_3, assembly GCA_030248175.1. Classification (NCBI taxonomy): domain Eukaryota; kingdom Metazoa; phylum Nematoda; class Chromadorea; order Desmodorida; family Microlaimidae; species Microlaimidae sp. YZB2_3. Next base: position 47,589 of record JASAMX010032097.1, on the reverse strand, counting down.
ATTTCACAAAGAACTGTAGTGTTTTCCAGTTGGTCAACAGTTTCTTAATTTCAAAAAGATGATGTATTACCGTGCTTTTGTAAATGGTGAATGTTTCTTTTTCCAACTGCAAAGCAGTGCGAAAATCTCCTCTGCAAGACTGTGTCCTGGCTATCAAGTGATAAGTTAAAGCTGTTTTTAAACTCTGGCGTCTAAAAAAATTATTATGATCTTTGAAAAAATTAATTGCTGTAAAAAACACGTGAGCTGGCGAAAAAATAAACGATTATAATTATAATTTAAAAAATTTTTTTTCGGAGTTTTGATTTAAAGTAATTTTTATATTCATAGGTCACCGACCTTCGACGGCTCAGGGGGGGGGTCCACACCCCGGGGTGTGGAGGTTTTTCACCTCCGGGGGGGGGACACACCCCGGGGTTTTTTTTTCGAAAAAAAGCCGGGGGGGGGACACACCCCGGGTACCATTTTGGAACCTCTCTGTTTTTCAATTTGCCCATTTTTTAAGCATTTTTTGGGAAATTCTAGTTAGGGGGGGGTGGTCAAAAATGGGCCTTAGGGGGGGGGGTCAGGGGGTTCAAGGGTAGTCGGGGGGGGGGGGGGGGCGAAAATGGGCCTTAGGGGGGGATAGGTCTCAGAGGCCCGGGGGGGGGGGGGGGGCGCTCCGCTCCCCCCCCCCCCCCCCGGGTGCCTGGTTTATATTTTTTTAACGCACAAAAATTTCCCACTCACCCGTAGTATAACGTGTGAAGCTGAAGGGAGTGCTCAAGAAATTTAAGCGAGAGATCAAATTCTTGGACAGCATGTAGTATTAGTCCGATATTGCTCTAAAACCACAAATTCATATTGCACGAAAATAGTTTTAATTAATTTTATTTTAACAATAAAAATTGAAATTAATCTTTTTTTGAATTAAAACAGAATGTACTTTCAGAAAGATGATGTTTAGAAACCGCAAAATAATCGAAAAGACTACAAATTAATAAAAAAACATAATCAAAGACAATTAGAACTGCTCACTTACATCAATTAAAGCCATTTGAGGATGAGTTTCGCCGTGGGCTATAAGCAATAGATATCGCGACCTGTACAATAGTTTCAGGGCAGTTGTGACTTGCAGATTGGCAAAGCAGTACAAAGCTAGGTGCATCTAAACAAAAAATGATTTCTTACTTTTAGAAATAGTATAAATCAATCCACTTTGTCAAAACAGTTGAAAATCGGGCTCGTTGATTTATAATAAAACAATTTATTATTGCAGTGAATTTTTAACAGCAAGATTTTTTATTATGGAAAAGTTTGCTCCCAGAATTTTTCAACCCCCAAACATAAAAATATCTCGATAGTAGCTGTATAAAGTTTTTTTTCTATTTGATTATAAAAAAGAATAAACTCTAAACTAAAAATGAATTCTATCAGGGTGAAAATAACTAGATAGTAAAGTAACCACTCATTCTTTGAGAAAATATCACGTGGAACACGAGAAACACCTGACGCAACTTAATAATAATTGGTTACATCATCTCATTTAAAAATATTTTTATTCTCGCGCGTTCATTCTTTATTTCCTTCTGACGACGAGCGGTTACTCCCTTAATTGCAGCCTGAAGGATTTTAACTCAAGTCAATATACTGTTATCAAAAATATATAATACTATAATATATTATATAGTATTATATATTTTTGCTGTTATTAACAAAAACTAAAATCAGATTAAAATATTTTTAATGGAAACTAGAATAAATAAATATTATACAAATATAAAAAATCGTCCTAAATTGGTTGTGTATTAATTAAACAGGAATGTGGAATGAAGTTTAGTATAAAAACAATTTTGTATGTTTAGTTTAACTTTTCGGCATTCAGATTATAAGATAAAATAAGATAAATTTATTTTGCAACACGCCGGAAACCCACTAAAGCATTATAGAATGCACTTTAAACAAGTGAGCACCATGTTAGTAAGTTTTTTGAACCATTATTATTTTTAGCACCATTATTTCTACTCAGTTTAATAGCTCCGTCAAAAATGCATTATGCATTCTTGACTACGTTATACAACAATGAAAAAAGTTTGAGTTAAATTTTATTTTATTTTTTTTGATCAGAGAGAAACATTGAATAACACTTTTAATTTAATCAAAAGCCCCAAAGACATAATTCTATTGTATAAAAATGATTTTTAAATAATAAAGCATAAATATCTACGATTAATAAGCCCCTGTGAAAAGTGACGAAGGCATTCGAAATCTTCGTCGCTCCGCAAATCCGCCGGTTGAAAAATGGAAGCCAAACTCGTCCATTTTTTAAACGTGTTACTATTGTTATCATTTACAAAAGTGACAGACGCTCGAGAAAACGTTGGAGAAGTAGGAGGTTCAATTGATGAGCGCATAGCGCTATTGTGGCAAAATATATCACAAACAGTCTTCAAACATGAATATTATTTGGGAGATTTAGAAAAAAAAACTTTTTCGGACACGAACAGTTGGTTTTTAGCAGGATATTTAGTTTGCCATTGATGTAGAGGTAAGTTTTTAAAGAGTGTAATATTTTTAAAAGTTTAATTTAATCTGTTCGGTTATATAAAACTGTGAACACATTACAAAAGTTGATTAGTAGGTTTATAATCAATTTTAAGCGTATAAAATATTTTCACACACTTGAATTAAGTTTATCATTTAACAAAAACAAGCTTCTTTTCTATAGATAGAAATGCCATACTATACAGTTTTTAAACACAGTACACAAATTATATAATTAAAACTCAGAATTTAAGTTTCTGATTGATTAACTTAGTTTAAAAAGTTCAGAAAGCAAAAGTTATTCAGAGCGGGCATGAATAAAATCCATAACACGGAAATTTGAAACACCTGTCTAGGTTTTTAGACGGTATTTAGTGTAGTAGGACTATTGATTTTTAAATATTTTAAATAAGAGTAAAAATACATTTTAACGAAGCGTATCAGGCAGCAATCCTTAATTTCGAAGCTCGAAATTTCTCCTTTTTTCACCTCTAAACGAAAGAGTTGAAAAAGTATTGACACATCAAAAACATATGCAGTGTAACAGCAAAACACGTTTTATCTTAGCCTAATTAACCGTAAAGTTTTGCTTAAACGTATACGATAAAAGATTCCAGTGCAAAATCCTATTGCCTGGTCAATTCCATATGCAGTCACATTACTAGTGCAAATCCGTATTGCCTAGTTTATTCACTATCCCACCTACACTCTCAGCTTGGAACCGTAGTGCCTAGATACCCTTTTTGCTTTTCAATGCAAAAGCAGTCTGCCTAATTGTCCCACATCCAAAGCTTTCAGGAAATCTCTTGATACTGCAAGAAATTACACACGGCTTTCTCTTGTCCCACTCCAATCCGTACTGTGTCTTCTTACACAGTACAACCGCAGTGCTCCCAATAAATTAAATTAAAAAATAGATGTTTTTTCCTTTTCAACATATTAGTTTTGCGTGGTATTTGCACCTGATGATGACGTATAGGGCCGAAACAGCTTTAGTGCCTTTACACGCCTGTGAGTGGTACCTATAAAAAATTTTTTTCTTTGTCATTTCTCGTTAAAAATTTTTATCCTTTTATTTTACACTCTATCGTCAGTGTTATTCCAAAATTTTTGTTTCCTTAACCTCTTCCCACATTTTCACTTAGCAGCAACGATACCCATAAACATACTAGCAGCCCTAATAAGTAACAAAACAAAATTTTGCTTTTCATTTAAATACATCTCGCAATCATGAATTTCACACCTAACGATGTGACCTTAAATTAGCTTGTGCCAGCGTCGAATATGCTGTCTAAGACGTTTCTGCCTACAAACAGCCTTGCGTCAAGTGCTTCTGTCAGTGTACTGTGAATAGTCTCAGTGTCCAAACCTACAATGGTAGGTTTTAAACAAATATGTCAGAAAATCCCATTTAGGACAAAAAAATTTATAGATCTCGTTCGAAATTGATATAATTTCTAATTTATGTCTATTTCGGACTTTTTTCGAATTTCTAATTTGAAAACAATTAAAGGTAAACCTTGTCTATGCGGATGATCAAATACATGTCTATGCGGATAAAACTCATAAAGAACTTTTGTAAATGTTTTCTCAGGAATACTGGTGCACAATATCTACAAAAAAACTTATTTTGTTTAGAAAATACTATTATAAAACCTTTTTAGCTATATAAAACACCGGGAAAGTTTATATATTTATCCTGAGGAAAAAGCTGGGGATTATTTTTTTAAAGATTTTTGGAGTTTTTAAAAGGTTTTTGTCTTAAAATATACCCACAAACGTATTTACTATTTTTACACAATAAAAAAGCCAAAACATGCTGAAATTGGGTGAGTCGAAAATTTAGACATACAAACTGTTTATTTTAGCGACAAAATTAAACTGTTTTTAATACGAAAAACAACTTTGACGTCTTACGTCATACGTTTTAGGTGTCGTAGTATGAACTCATGGCTCTTACGTCTTATATCATACGTCATAAGTAGTTCGTCATAACTTTTACGTCTTACGTCTTAAATGATGTAAAGTAAACCAAGCTTAAGTACGTCAAGAATGCATAATGCATTCTATTATAAAATAACGAAAAAGTTTAAAATTGGATTAATAATTTTTTATCCAGAAAAAGAAATCGGATAACACTTTTAATTTTATTAAAAGCCTCAAACACATAATTGTATAGTATTGCATAAAAATCATGTTTAATGATAAATAATAAAGCAATAATATCTACGATTAATAAGCCCCTGTGAAAAGTGCCGAAGGCATTCAAAATCTTTGTCGTTGCGCACATCCGCCGGTTGAAAAACGGAAGCCATACTCGTCCATTTTTGAAACGTGTAACTGTTGTTATCAGTATTTAAAAAAGTGACAGACGCTCGGGAATGCGTTGGAGAAGTAGGTTCAATTTCAATAGATGGGCGCATAGCGCTATTGTTGCAAAACACAGTACAAACACTATTCGACCATGAATATCTAAGGTTTGGGAGAATTAGAAGAAAAAAACTTTTTCGGACACGAACAGTTAGTTGGCTTTTAGTACGATGTTTGAAATTTCATTGTTGTAGAAGTAAGTTTTTAAAAAGTATAATATTTCTAAAAGTTTGATTTAATCTGTTCGGTTTTATAAAACCGTAAACACATTACAAAAAATTATCTGTTTCTTTTTAACCATCCCAAATAAAAAAAATTAATTAGTTGGTTTATAATCAATTTTAAGCGTATAAACTTTTTTCACACACTTGAAATAATTTCTGATTTAACTAAAATAAACTTCTTTTATAAAGATAGAAATGTCATACTATACAGTTTTAAACAAAGTACACAAATTTTATAATTAAAACTCAGAATTTAAGTTTCTGATTCATTAATTTAGTTAAAAAAGTTCAGAAAGCAAAAGCTTATCGCAGCAGGTTTGAATTAAATTCATAACACGAAAAAATTTTAAACACTAGCAAAATTCTTAGATGATGTTTATTGTAGTATTGATTTTTAAATATTTTAAATAAAAGAAAAATTAGTTTAAAAAATTTGATTTTAAATAAAGTAAAAATTATTTATGATTTTTAATTTAACTAAAATAAAAATCAACCCTATTAAGTAAAGTAAAATTAAACCCTATTTTTTAAATAAAAAAGTAAGAATAAAAGTGTTTTAAAAATTTTTTTTAATTTGGCCCGAAGCTCTAATAATTGTTCGTTTTGATGCTTTATTGTTATTTTCAGGGTTAAAGATGAATTCTATCAGGGTGAAAATAGCTAGGTGGTAAAGTAACCACTCGTTGTTTGAGAAAATATCACGCAAAGAGAATCACGTGACGCAACTTAATAATAATTGGTTACATTATCACTGACAACTTTCGTTTATTATTTTTTTTATTTTCGCGCGTTTATTCTTCTTTTCTTCCTGACGCCGAGCGGTTACGCCCTTAATTTCAGCCTGAAGGATTTTAACTTTAATTCCAACCCTCTAAAGCTATAAATTATAAGATACTTCTAGTAATAGATATTTATATTGTCTATATATGTAAGTGGATGTATTACTGTTTCCATAATGTAATCTTTTTGCAGATTTGGTGGCATTTGCAAATCTTATCTCAAGCTATAGATTATTTGCTAATTTTCTATATAATTTTTATTATTATCAGGCTTTGATTTAAATAGACACACACGCACACACATACAAACACACACACATACACGCACACACATACAAACACACACACATACACGCACACACACATATACACACACACACACACACACACACACACACACACACACACACACACACACGCACGCGCACACATACACACAAACATAAAACACAAAACATACACACACAAAAAAAACAAAACAGAAAACACACTTAAAACCATTTAAAAATATCTTGACAATAAAATGTGTACTATGTTAAACAATTTTTACAAAAGCTTGTTTATCTGAGTCTAAAATTGAGTTTTGAACCAAGCCCAAGCAATCTGACTCAGAACAAACAACATTTGCCAGAGTCAAAATACGTGTGGAAGTTAAACAACTTATAAATTATTATTACGTGCTGTTATTCCCTTATAGAATTGCTTGACAGGTTGGTACTCAGCTCCTGCTGCGGCTTCAGCTTCGGCCAGATTCTCCACGGAAATTGTCGCGAATCTGCACCATTTCACCAAATAACTCATTTTGCCGATTTAATCCCCGTAAGGAACATATGTCCGCACTTTCGGGACATACTCAGGCGAAAAAAACACAACAGTTTTTAATTAAAAAAGTAGAAGTAAGAACAGAATGATTTAAATTCAGATTCAGTTAACGGATTTAGCGACTAACAATTTTTTGAAATATGAAAGGAAAAAATAAATAAGAATAAAATAACGAATAGAGCTTACAGACAACGAGAAATCTTCAATTAAATTTCGAAAAATTAGTATGTGCCAGAAAAATCGGTATTTTTTGTTTTAAAATTTTTTTTAAAAATCAAGCTAAAATGAATTTAAGTGTTTTTTAAATTTAAGAAATAAAACGGGTGAAAACATTTTCAAGATTTTAAAAACATTTTTCAAAAACGTTTGAAATGAATTTTTTAGTGATTTATTTATGGGTGCAAAGTATTTTAACAAAAAAATAGCTTTGCAGTTTTTAAAAATGTTTTATTGCTGCTAAACAGTTAATAATTAAAAAAATAGAATTTTCTAAATATGTTGAAAATTTGGTTAAAAATCTGGATTTTACAGTAAAGTTTATAAAAAAATCGAGAGAAAATCCACAGAACAATGTTTCGACGTTGGGTCAATACGATGTGTTGTTTTTAAGAAATTATTTAGGTTATTGGCACAATTTTATTAATCAAAATTTTACCTTTTTTGAAATTATTAACGCAGCTTTTATTCACAATTTTTGTAAGTAAAAGAACACAAAAATTTAAACCATAGGGAAATCAGATTCGGTACAGAAAAGCTGCATAGTTGCTTTGATTACTAAAAAGACATTAAGCGGACAAATCCAAATTTTGAATGTAAAAAAATTAAAATAATTATTTCTTTAGTTTTCCGGGTATTAAGACACCTTAAAAACATTTTTTGAATTTTCGTTTCAAATATAAAACTTCTAAAATATATCATTTTTATATATGCTTAAATATACCATTTTTAAATAAATATACCATTTTTTAAAATATATCATTTTTAAAAATTGATTAAATATGCCTTTGAAGATGCTAAGCAATTTTCTTATAATCTAAATAAGCTAAAATAATTATAAGAGCTCCAGCAATTTGTGTTACCACAATTTTTTTTTACAAAATTCGCCTTATAATAAATAAAATTGGTTAATACATTAAATTTACTGGTAACCCATGGTAAGAAGAAAAAATTTTACATACTATGAAAAAAATATATGGTCTAATGGGAATTAAGTTTTGTTTTCGCTAAAATTTTAAAATTTTAATAAACAACACGTTAGAATGAGATAACCTACTATATAATTCTTGGTTTATTTTGTGAGAAAGCTCCAAAAAGCACTATAAAGAAGAAAACAGGGACATATGCGTGAGTTACATTATAAATGACGGTTACTCAGCTAATCGGACGAAAAATGCCGTTTTGCCATCATACCTATGTGAAAATAAAAACAAAACCAACCTCAACAAAAACCAAAACAAAATTAAACTCATTAGACAAGCTCAACACCGCTTTTTTAACATATATTTCTCTAAAAAAAACTCAAATATACTTTAATATACATTACACAAAAATACTTTTTAATAAAATAAAAAAATATGTTATAGTGTGCCTATATATTTTAAAACGCAGTAATGAAAGAGTAAGCAAAGGTATAAAACAAAAATAGTTTTATAAATAAATTTAAAATACTGAAACTTCGTTTTATTTTAAGAAAAACGAATAGTAAACTGATTACTGAATCCATTTTTTATTGCATTATTTTAAGTTTAAAAAAATCATTGATCAATTTAATAAATAAAATTATAAAATAGTAGTTACTAAAACTTAAGAAAAATCACTAACATTTTAGTGTTTAACTATAAATCGCCGTGGTTTGATAATTGGGTATTGCGATGGTCGGAATAGTTTGATTGACATAACATTATAGATTCAACAAATTAACCGCAAAGTTTTTCTCAAATTTAACGTTGAGTCACTAGTGTTAGCTTTCTCAAGATTTTTACGAGAAAAAATTTTAAAGAGCGAGTATTTTGACCACATCAAATTCGTTAATAGTGAACAAATTTAGACAAAACTTCAAAAGAAAAAATTTCAAAAACTGTATTCCGTTTTTTTATGCTGAAAGGTAAATGAGTGTGAAAATACGTTGGAAATATATTTTCTTAATTGAATTAAAATGAAATTTAAGAAGCCAAAAAATTGAATTTGAAATTTCGTTAAAATTTAGTTTTAAAAAAGTCACACCTTATTTGCATCTGGACTTGGACAATTAAAAACTCTTTTGTGAAGAAAGTGTCAAAAATGTTTTCAAAAAATAAATTTTAATTTTAAAAAAATGTGGTTAAATTATGTCTGGATGACCTAGTAAAATTGTATGGGAGATATGAGAGACCAATTAAATTTGTAGGGCTATAATATTTTTTTTAATCGAATCGGAACGCAAAAATTAAATCTCGCATTTTCATATAAAATATTACTAGTAAAATTTAAAACCTGCTCTGGCTTGAAAAAACTTTTTTGTCTTAATAGTAATTAGACCAAATTAAATTCTTACACCCGTTGCCGGGTTAAAGTTTACAAAAACTCACACACATCTGACTTGGGGACCAAAAATAAAAATACGTGTAATAACAAAATTTGTAATTAGATACAAATATTTTTAGCGAACGCAATATTATTTTTGCACCGTCACGCAACGTCGTCCCGACGAGATGGGCTCGCTTACGTAAAATCAATTATGTCAACGGGTTAAATGTTTGTTTGTTTTTTAAACTTAATTTTTACAAGCCTCAAGCCTTAAATATATGTTATCAAAATATTTTAATGACTGCACGACTTGATAGAATCAAAGGTGGATAATCTAATAAAGGTATGTCACAGCGGTCTGTAGCAGCGTGCATCATAAAATCCAATTCTGGCCGGACGTGCGGCTACTGGCCGGACGTGCGGCTTCTGGCCGGACGTGCGGCCCGAATTGGATTTTATGATGCACGCTGCTACAGAGCGCTAGAATTATCAGATTATGTAAAAAAATTAATTAATTTAGGAGAATCTTCAAATCAAAATTTTAATTAAATTATAGTCAAGTTTCATTCCGATCTAAAAAAACGCGTTTAGTATATTTTTGGAATATATATCTTTATTTTGTGAGCAAATTCAGTTTTTTTTAAATATAGCTTTTATTTTGAAAAAAAGCAGTCCTTTGCTAAGAAGAATTTCAAATTTTCAAAAAGGTTAATATTTTTTTGGAAATCATTTTTTTAAGAAATTTATCAAACGGGTTTTTAAAATTTTTAAGAAGTCTATCTAGAGCTTTAGTCTAACCGAAAAAAAAATTATAAGAGATACTGCCAACAAATATATTGCTTACAAAAGATACTGCCTAAAAAAATCGTAAACCTTTGTTATAAAAAAGAAACACACTGTCTAAAACAACAAAACAAACAAAAAAGCTATTTATTTACGCAAATATAAGCTTTCAAACATATTTATATAAATTTGATCCCTAAAAATTAAAAAAAAATCAAAAATATTGTGGCATGTCCTTCCTAAAAAATTGTCTTATCATCTGGCAACTTTCTTTCAGTAAAAATAGATACATAGACGAATATTATGTCTGTGTGTGTTTTACATTCGCAGGCCAGGCTTATTAAACACTTGAGTTTGCTTGAAAGAAAATCATTGAACACCAAAATTATTAACCAATAAAGTAAAGGACGGGCTGTTTAATCTGGGATATAATTAGATCCTTCAAAACTTGAAATATGCCCTAAATATTTCGAAGCTCTCTTGGATTGATAAAAAAAAACGTTTAATAAATCCGTTAAATGACAAAAATTAGTAAAATAATTGCGTAAAACTTTTTTGTTGTAAGTTTTTTCTAAAAAATAAGTATAATTTATAGTAAGGAAAAAACTGGAATAAAAGTTTGCATTTAGGCAATGAAATTGCTTAAATTTTTAATATTAAAATTTCGGCAACTACCCTTTATTACAAAATTATACATAAGACATTTAATGAAATATTTTGTAGCAAACTTCTTAACCTTTTTAGAAGGCAGGTTTTTAGCTACCTCCTATCTACTCCATCGTAAGATTTGCTGCCTTTGACCTGATTCTCATCTGTTTTTAGCCTGCGTCCATTCTAAATTTACACATTTCTGACCTGCGTCCGAAGTAAATTTAGCTGCTTCCTACGGCACGTAGGAAGCAGCCATTTAAGATATACATGTTATAGGCACTAATAACATAAATATCTTAAATGGTGACCACATGCTTCTGATACATAACATATAGTTTGATTACGCCGAACAAAATATTTGAAATAAATAAATATTTGAAAAACATTTTATGGTCACACACTCATCTTTCCACTCAAGTATCATTATGATTTCGTATAGTTGTTATACTGTTTTGATTCGGATATAGATTTTTTAAAACATTAAATATTTGTTGTCATCTTGACCATTTTTTTATTTTTAGTGAACTTCAAAATCTTAGAAATTTATAAAAAAACACTGTGTATATGAAAGCGATTGATTAGGTGAAGTGTAAATAAATTATTTTCATTAAATTTGTTTGTTTTTTTACTACGTTTTGCAATCTTACCATCATTGTCGTAGAAGTCATCGAAATGGCCGTGTATAGCGGCGGTAGGGCTTTTGGGTAGGGAGACCGGGCTCTTTGGGATGTCAAGGAGAGCTTCTTTAAATGGGTCTTCCTCCTGACTGAGGTCCAAATGGAGGGACTGGCTTCCGGCGTGGGAGGCCCCTCGAGACCCTCCGAACCCCTCATCGTCTACCCCCGCGTGGCTTTCGCCCACCTTGATCTCCCCGCTACCACGACGGTGATCCATGGAATGTCGCTTACTGTCCATTTTAATGAGAAGTCCTTGAGTCTCAAGAGATACACGCAGTTTTTAAACTACACTTTGCGGTGTCTCCCGAATTATCCATTTCAACAAGAAGTTCTTCACTATCTTGTAAAGTTACAAACAAGTCTTATGATTTTTTTATAATTCTAAAAATCCGTTAAGTTGCAAAGAGGATTTCAGGAGGAGTTTTTTATCTCGAATATATAAACACGTTATACTCAAATAGAGTCCCAGATGAGTAAGTGAAGTTGTTCTGAACGGAAACTGCCAAATTATGATATTTTTGCTAATGAGTTATTTTTAAAATGATCTCCTTAGTTTCTTTGGGTTTTTGCTTAATTCCAGCTAGACAGCCGCAGAATGGCAACATTTTGCACTGGGTTAACAAAAATACAGCTTAAGTTTTTTATAAACGATGAATCTTCCAGCTTATAAAGTAGCTCGATTATAATCTTTTTTTTTTCAGATTTTTCAAAGACTAACTATGTATACTTTTTGGATTTATTGTTAACAAAGAACATGAAGCTTTGGACAAACAAAGATATTTGAACTGTGAAAAACATTCCAAGAACATATGAAACAAGACAATATAAAGACACATTCGTGTTTATTATTACATATTCATGGAAAAAGTGGTGGAAGAACTCTTAAATGACAAGATGATGAGAAAAAGCGAAATAGTTTGCATTTTTAACCTCCACAAAATCTTTAAAGTAGGATGTTTAGTGTGGAACTAATGCATATAAAACACCTTTCTAATTCAAACAGCTTCAACCACAAATAGGAATATTGTGAGGGTTTAGAACCGAAGTAAAAAACAGGAATAAGTCACTCCTATGATTAATTGAACTTTTTCCATATTCTAAACTCAGTAAAGACCCTGTTTTGTTTTGTTTTATAAATGAATAGAAAAGCTATGATTTAAAAACAAAAAAAAAAATTTATAAGTGTTGAAAAAAAAATGCGTGAATTAAATCGTAAGATTAAAATAGTGATTAGTTTGTTTCTAATTAACCTATAGTAAATTGACTTTAAAGTTTACTTTTCACTCTTAAATTAGTAACATAAGTACTAGCAAGTAAGTACTAGGTAAAGCTTTGTAATTTTATTAAAACTATTAATTAATCTAAAATTTACTACCAATAGAATTTTTACTTAGAGTAAAATTAATGGGGAAAAGTCAAACACCAGTCAAAATTATAACTGAATATAGTAAACTCCAATAAGTCTCAACTAAAAAGTTAGCAAAAAGTTTTTTAGCACGGCAAACAAGCAAACAAAGAAACAGCAAAAAAAATAAAGAAAATAAATCAAACCTCCAATAATAAGTTGTTCTTGACGACGGCGTCCGACAGGCTGACTGTTCAAGTTTTTGTCTGCAGGGAATCTTCTGGACACCTTTAGGTTTGTGTTTTGTACGTCACACCTTGTTATTGCTAATTTTTCATTAACTAGTCGTGAATCACAGGTTTAGTATTTGAAACAAAGGTTTAGGGTTTTACACACTTTGAACTCATAAATTTGATACTGTAGAACAAGAAAAACTGTATCTAAATTTTATAATTTAGAGCATGAAATATGTCTTAATCAGTCTTTTTTCATATCAAAAATTAAAAAAAAACCATTAATCGAAATTAAACATTTAAAGTGATTGTTCAAAACACCAATTAAATCGCTCACATTTTACACAAAACAATAAGTTTTAAAGTATTTACATATTTGGTTCCAAATTAAAAAAATATAATTGGGTATATAAAAACGAATATTGAAAGCGATGAATTTTTTTTATTATGCTAATAATAAAAACATGGGGTTTTTTATGTTTTTAACCCTATGTGATCGCATATTTATCCGGAGAAGCGTGTCTGACTTTCAGAAGAAAAACGCATCAGCACTACTCAATCAGTATGAAATTTTGCTATTCATTACTGCGACGAGATACACAAACGTCGCCTTGTCTCTCATACGCGACTTGTATTCGGCGTCTGAGACGTGATGTGATCATAATCAGAAAGGGTTAAAGCAAATAGGATGTTTTATTTAAATAGTCATATGTATGTTTTCTTAATTCTGAGAGTTTAAGTTCGGTTTTACTAAAATATCTTGATAAATTGCAACCTGGTGTTCACATCCGTACAAACAAAACCTGTTGGTTTTCAAGCGATAGTGGAATTTTTTCACTAATAGCAGATGCATCGTCCAAAAATTCGGAAGGATCCATTTTAAACGTGCTTCTTAAAGGCTTTTAGGCTAACCATAAACGAAAGCTTCCAGAAAAATAAATAAATGACCTATCATTAATGCAATTACAGCATCCATCATTATATGGTTATGTAGAAATCCATAAGACCAAATCACCTTAAATTAATAGTTAATTTATTGTTTTATTTATTTCCTTAAATTTTAAACCTTTTTGATAGTATTTATGTTTTCTATAACACATGTTTTTCCATTTTCTGCGTTTTAAAAAAAATCATAACAAATAAATAAGCGCAAATAGAAACATCGATTAAACAAATATATAGGCAGTTTGCACTGGTACTGTATAATAAACATGAAGTAATCAAGATTTTTTTAATAAAGGTCGTGGTATTGGTTCATTTTCATTCATGAGTTTACTTGCATAAAGTGAACAAAAAGTTTCACCTGCATAAAATCGTGAATTTGCTAAGAATCAGTCTCAACTAAAATCTTATTAAACAAGCTTTCAGAATTATATTTGTTGTGTTGAATTGTTAGTAAAATTTAAGAAATAAATCAAATTAATTTTGCAGCAGAAATTGGTGCTGCAGACCAAGCAGCAGCATAAAGCAGAAAAAATGTTTTTTAAAGGTTTGCTCCAGTGTTTTTAAATGTTCGGTCCAGTAAAATTCACACCATTTCTTAAACTAACTTAGGGTTTGTAAGGTTTTTGATTTTTTTATGGACATAAAAATTAACTGTTCACGCACTATTTTTATACAACTTTTAGTGCTCAACGTTTGCAAAGTGCTATAATGAACAGTCACGACGATTATTTCAATGTACACAAAGGTCTCGTGAAAAAATGGAAATAATTCGTATATGACGTTGGGTAACAAAAAAAATGAGTAAGAAAAAAGTATAGACAACCGTTTTTTTAGAAAAATGTAAAAAAAACCCAAATAGTTGGTTGTCCATATTTATTTATGCTCATTTTTTTCTGTTAATCAACGTCATATACTAATTATATTTATTTCTTCTCGAGACCTTTGTGTACATTGAATTAACTGTCGTGATTGTTCATACAAAGGTGTGCTTTGTGGTTTAAAATAATAATCACTTTTTGCAAATTTTTTTAAGTAAGATTCTAAGTTTTACGATTTTAAAAAAACATAACACGGTTATTTTAAATCTAATTTTTAAAAAAATAGTTAGCTGCGCGTTTTTAATGTTGGCTTTTACTATTGCAAACAGCTATATTTAAAATCAATTATTTAGAAAACTTATAAATAAAGCACCCTGCCTTTATACTAATTTAAAAAAGGACAATTATCAAAAA